>JADBJO010034978.1:0-12816 GCA_016801955.1 Conus betulinus
CTACACTGGTGTCTGCGTTATGTTTAGATCAGAACATTCGCCCTGAACACCACCAAGTTACCGCGGCAGTGCATTGTCTCCTCCGGTGGTTGCCTCTGACGATTGACATTGACTGCTCCTGTGTATTGCCGGTGCCGGGCTGCTGCGCGGCCGACCGTGCTGTGCCTTGTGAGGGTATCGGAATGAGTGGCATGGGTGCCCTGCCTCTCAAGGTGGCTCAGAGCTGGGACGCACAAAAAAAACCTCTCTCCTCTGATTATCTGTCTGTCTGCCACTCCCTTCTCTCTCTCTTCTGGTTGTCAGTCTTCTGTCGCCTCACCCCTTATCTCTCTCCCTCTCTCTCTCACACACACACAGCACAAATATGGGGAGCCCCAAGGGTGTGTGTTGTGTGTTGTGTGTGTGTTTGTGTGTGTGTGTTGTGTGTGTGTGTGTGTGTGTGTGTGAAGAGGTGTGACCAGAACATATGGAACCACCTATGACCACTGAATGGTACAGCATTTCATCCCGCACCAGTCAACACCATTGTCTGTTGCTTTCATTCAGATATCTTCACGGTTGCCGAAAGATCACTGTGTCGGTGTGGCTGACCTCTCCCCCTCCATCACCCTCAAGACAGCTGGTGAGGTCTGTCCTCCATCAACCCTCAGACAGCTGGTGAGGTCTGTCCATTACCCTCAGACAGCTGGTGAGGGTCTGTCCATCAACCCTTTAGACAGCTGGTGAGGTCTGTCCTCCATCAAACCCCTCAGACAGCTGGGTGAGGTCTGTACATTACCCTCAGACAGCTGGTAAGGTCTGTCCCATTACCCTCAGACAGCTGGTGAGATCTGTCCATCACCCTTAGACGCTGGTGAGGTCTGTTCCTCCATCACACCCCTCAGACAGCTGGTGAGGTCTGTCCTCCATCAACCCTCAGACAGCTGGTGAGGTCTGTCCATTAACCCTCAGACAGCTGGTGAGGTCGGTCCATCAACCCTCAGACAGCTGGTGAGGTCTGTCCTTCCATCAACCCCTCAGACAGCTGGTGGATCTGTCATCAACCCTCAGACGCTGATGAGGTCTGTCCCTCATCAACCCTCAGACAGCTGGTGAGGTCTGTCCATCAACCCTCAGACAGCTGTTGAGGTCTGTCCTCCATCAACCCTCAGACAGCTGGTGAGTCTGTCCTCATCCATCAGTTTGTATCCTCCCTGCAGCGTCACGACTCTCTGTCGTCCTACGTGACTGACTTCTGACAACACATGGAAAACCTTTTGTGTGTGAATGGCTGGTGGTGAAGAACACACCAAAAGTAGATGTGACCATGCCATCTCTCTGCTCAGGCTGTAACAAGACGATGTGGATTGAAGGTGTGGACAGGTCAGACAGAATGTATGGAAAGACAGACTAGCCTATCGCCACACGAACTGGCAGTGGCCTCGTTTCATTGATTGTCCCACCAAGATTGTCCGGCAGACGAAGATATTCCAGATCCAGATTTTCCGACAGTCGATCTGGATCTTCTAGCGTTTGTGGTATACAGTGACTATGACGTGCTGTGTATTTTTACAGGGTTGCCAATCAGACTGCCCCTTGCCTTACACTTCTACGATGCTCTCTTTGCGGTTTGAAAATCAAACACAATTGTCTGGAGTTCATGACTGAGTTTTCCAGACTTCCATATCCATTTAGCTATTCGTAAGGATGTGCACAAATCACTCGGACTTGACAACAATATTAAACAAACAGGCAAGCAAACAACTTTAATTAATGTCGACCTTTTTCACCAGAGAGTTCTCTTTGCTTTGTGGATTAACTGGGAGAGAACTGAAACAGATAATTGTAAACCATGGTTTGTCCAAGAAACCTGGATAAGTAAATGCTTCGTTTGATTTATCTCCAAATTTAACTTCTGTTTATTTTCTGCTGTCAAGATAGAATAAAATCCAGTGGGTTTTATTTAACGGAAAGTATCAATGTTCAAATGTGCACGTGCAGTAAACCTCCTACCCATGCACTCCTATCATCCCGTACAAAGTTTCACATCTGCCTTTTCATAAATCTGATATACCATCATTTAAACTGAAAGTAATGTGTTCATAATGTCTTTCTGATAAGCAGAACAGCACTGAGATGGTATTTCTGCTAAATCATGAAATGTCACAGCAATGGATCAAATATGTTTACTTCTAAATAAGATATGATCCAGCATGACCATTAGTTAATATCAATTCTTATTATGTTTGAAAATGTTCCAATCATCTGGTAGCCAAAATACCCGTCTGTTGTTTTTTTTCTGCCTCCCCAGGTGAAGCTGAGTTCACCCCGTTGCCTGATTCACAATGATCAACGTTTGGAGAACGGATGTAGGGTGTCCAGATTCTATTATAGCAGACTTCAGTTTAATGCGCCAAAACACACACACACACACACACACACACACACACACACACACACACACACACCACACACACACACACACACACACACACGCACACACACACGAACACACACAGAAAGAGAGAAAAAAAAAGGGGGGGGGGGGGAGGGGGGAGAAAGAGAAAGAGAGAGAGAGACAGAGACAGACAGACAGAGACAGACAGATAGAGAGACAGACAGAGATGGACAGGCAGGCAGGCAGACAGACAGAAAGAGCCAGCCACCCCGACAGACAGTTTAGTAAAACACTGGTTATCTTTAGAAAAGATATGCAATGAAAATGAATTACATTGAAATGATCTGGTTATCTTGTTGTAAGCACAAATTTACATTCACAAACGTTACATCGAAAGAATAATGCAAACCAAATATATAACATAGAAAGAAACAATAATCTTGTAACATACAGAAAATTGGCATCATCACAGAAATGATGTAAAAGCTAAAACCGTAAAGCCCTTTTTGTTTGGGTTTGTTTTTGTTTCTGATCATAACACAAATTATGTAAACACACCTGCTCATTTCAACCATACAAACATTCACTGATTGTAAACAAATGTTCATTTTACAAGGTTTTTAAGTGATGATGCTTGATTGATTTTGTATTAAAACAGTAGATAATGTTTTAGAGGACATGAATATGATGTAAATATTCATGTAACCATTCTTTCTGGCGAAAGAAATAGAAAAGAAAATGAAATAACTAACAATCAACAACAACACAAAAAAAACCACACACACACACACACACACAAATAAGTAATGGAATACATCAGCAATATTAATGTACCATACATGACATGTTTTATCAAAGCGTTTCATGTTTTGTTTTCATAACAAGTATCGCTTGTTTGTGGCTGTAACATCTCGTAGTTTACGTATGTATCACTTGGAAGCAAGTTCAGCTTTCTGTTTAACCCAAGCCAAACTTACATGAAGACAATGTGGGTTAAAACCATATATGTACTATATATATATATATATATATATCATATATATATATCTATAATATATATATATAGGTTTAAAAATGTGATTAAAAAGAGATTAAAAAAACACCAACAGCTTTGTTTCCAGCTCTCTGCTCTCTTCTCTAATCTCTTTTTTAATCACATTTTTAAACTTATGTCGCTCCCCTTCCCGGTTGAGCGTTTTTGGAGTTCTCGCTGGCTCTCTAGTTTTTTATTTGTGATATATATATATATATCTATATGAATTATAAACAGAGCTTGCTCTTATGTCTCAGATTATAGAAATAGGGGGGTGATAATCCTTCATATCCTGTCAGGGGGAGATGATTCTGCCGGACTGACAGTATGTTTGCTTGAGTGGGTGAATGGGGATAGAAATAATTGCTTCTCAAAATGAACCTTCAGCAAGCTTATAGTCCTCCAAAGCGGAGACCCATCTCCATGGGGAGAAAGCCTCACTAACATATAACTCCTGGTCAGATACCGGTATTTCGAACCCGATTGTTTTCTCCTCAGTGACCGCGGAAAGTGTGTATTTTGACTCCTCTGTCTTTTTTCGGTTTTAAAATTATATATATATGGTTTTAAACCCACATTGGTCTTCATGTAAGTTTGTTAATTTTGTTGATTTATTTACTTTCCTTATTTATCTATTCATTATATATATATATATAATATATATATAATATATATATATAATGAATAGATAAATAAATAAATAAGGAAGTAAATAATCAAATCAACAAAAACATATGTACCTAGATGAGAGGACCTATTTACCTTTTTCAAAGAATCTAATTCTCAATTGTGTCTACTAGTGTTCCAGTGTATCCAGATGATCACACACATGCGCGCGCACACACATACGCACGCACACGCACGCGCGCGCGCCGCGCGCGCGCACACACACACACACACACACACACACACACAATACTTACACATGCGTGCTCAAGAGGACGCGAGAAACAGATGTCCATGCTGCCCCATCATACACACACACACACACACACACACACACACACACACCCACACACCCACACACACACACACACCATATTTACACGCGCGTCACACACACCCACCACACACACACACACACACACACCACACACACACACATACTATTTACACACGCGCGTGCGCCCACACCACATGCACACATACACACATATCACAACACATAAAAAATTGATATGTATGCAAATTGAAATGAACTATGTCCCAAGGAATAACACATGAAATATTGATAGGTATGCAAATCAAATGGACTATGTCCGAAAGAATAACCTTTCCAATATTAGTAGGTATGCAAACTGAAATGGACAATGTCCCAACGAATACGCATCAAATATTGGTAGGTATGCAAACTGAAATGGACAATGTCCCAACGAATAACGCATCAAATATTGGTAGGTTATGCAAACTGAAATGGACAATGTTTTTTTCCCAACGAATAACGCATCAAATATTGGTAGGTATGCAAACTGAAATGGACTATGTCCCAACGAATAAGCATCAAATATTGGTAGGTATGCAAACTGAAATGGACTATGTCCCAAGGAATTAGCGCATCAAATATTGGTAGGTATGCAAATTAAGATGAACTATGTCCAAAGGAAGAACGCATCAAATGTTGGTAGGTATGCAAATTGAAATGAACTATGTCCCAAGTGAAACGCATCAAATGTTGGTAGGTAAGCTAATTGAAAATGAACTATGTCCCAAGATATAACGCATCAAATATTGGTAGTATGCAAATGAAAATGGACTATGTCCTAACGAATAAGCATCAAAGATGGGTAAGGCTTGCAAAATTGAAATGGACTATGTCCCAAGGAATAAGCATCAAAGATTGGTAGGCTTGCAAATTGAAATGGACTATGTTCCCAACGAATAAGCATCAAAGATTGGTAGCTTTGCAAATTGAAATGGACTATATCCCAACGAATAAGCATCAAAGATTGGTAGCTTGCAAATTGAAATGGACTATGTCCCAACCAATAAGCATCAAAGATTGGTAGGCTTGCAAATTGAAATGGACTATGTCCCAACGAAAAACTCATAAATACTGGTAGGTATGGAAACTGAAATGGACAATGTCGCAAGGATTAACCCATCAAATATTGGTAAGTATGTATATTAAAGGGCGGAGCAACACTTTTTGCCTCAATTTCTTTAAAATTAGTCCATGTGGCTTTTCTTATTGGTTCGTTTTGTTTTATTTCACGAGAAATTCAGCAAGGATCCTCACTATAAAGCAACAGGTTTAACAGCAGTACGAAGGCTTTTCAGTTAGTGGTTTAGATACAGCTGTTGCTTTTCAGGTTCCAAAGACAGTGGTGCACTGCAGGAATGCCAATGGTGTAGAAACAGGATTGAAAAGTACTTGGAACACTTGTCCTGGTTCTGATGCGGACTGGAACTCGCAGATTCTCATGCCGTTTGTACTCTAGTAATTCAAACCGTCTCATGTTCTGTTAGTAAGACAACACAGCTTCACTTGAATACAATCATTCAGAACCTGTTTGTTTCTTAAAACATGGGAATGATGTGCGAAAAGTATTTTTGCTTGTGTGAATCTGGACTCAGTCACTTTTCAACACAGCTAGTGTTTCCGATTCACATTTTATTGTATCACAGAAGACAATATTCTGATTACACTCAGCTCAAGAGGAGAGGCGAATGTAAACGGAGATATATACTAGCGCGATAGTTAGCTATATACGTGTATACACATGTATTGATATACAGTTTACACTGTTTTGTTTATATCAAGTCACTGTACAGTGTTTCCATATTCTGATGTCTCTACAATTGTGTAGTGAAGTTATGGTCTTGTAGGGTACACCAATGAATAATAGTATTTACACATACGCCATCAAAAATCTATTTTTTACTTACGCTTTTCTTTTTAATCCCCCTCCATTGTCCATAACTTGACGTTTTGTGTTTGTCTCCGTCTCTCGTTTGACTGCATTTGCCTATCTCTGTCTCTCTCTCTTCCTGTCTCTCTCTCTCCCTTTGTCTCTGTCCACTCGTTTTGGTTTCCCTTTGTCTCTTTGTATTCCCACTCACCTTTTGTCGTTGTTTTCGTTTCTTTCTGTTCTCTTATTCTATTTAATATTATTTCTTTGTTTTTAACCTTTCGTGTCTCGTCTGCTTCATCATCCCTTTAGGGCTGTTTATCTCCGTTTGTTTCCGCTGTTTGTCTCTTTGTTTTTCACTATTCAGTCTGTTTGTCTTGTTTTCTCTTTTGCCCATTTGAATTGTGAACTGAGTTCAAATCAAACCTGTCTCTCTTTTTCTTTTTTTGTTCTCGTCTGTTCTGTGTCATGTTTTCTTGTCTTATCTAAATCACGTTGTCTGTCGTGTGTCTGTTTTTCTTATCTTATCTAATCACGTGTCTGTCGTGTGTCATGTTTCTTATCTTATCTAAATCACGAGTCCTGTTTTCTTTCCTGTGTCATGTTTTCTGTTTTCTTATCTAAATCTGTGTCCCGCGTCGGGTGTCCTGTTTTCCTTATCTTATCTAAATCACGTTCTGTCCTGTGTCATTGTTTTCTTATCTTATCTAAATCACGGTGTCTGTCGTTTGTGTCATGTTTTCTTATCTTATCTAAATCTTATACCGTAATCTGTCTGGCCTGTGTCAGGTTTTTCTTATCTTATCTAAATCACGTGTCTGTCCTGTGTCATGTTTTTCGTCTTATCTTAACTAATATCAGTTGTCCTGTCGGTTTGTCAGTTTGTTGTTCTTATCTTTCTCAAATCACTTTCTGTTCCTGTGTCAAGTGTTTTCTTATCTTATCTAAATCACGTGTCTGTCTGTGTGTCCTGTTTTCTTATCTTATCTAAATCACGTGTCTGTCCTGTGTCCAGGTTTTCTTATCTTATCTAAATCACGTGTCTGTCCTGTGTCAGGTTTTTCTTATCTTATCTAAATCACGTGTCTGTCCTGTGTCATGGTTCTTTTCTTAATTCTGATACGCACTTTGTTTTCCCCCTGTGGATACGTCTTTCTGCCTCTATCTCTATTAATTCATATTGCGTCGTTTTTGTTTTGACTTTTCATCTTCTTCGCTGATAAAAACAAGCAGCTATACAATACCATACAGACAACAAGAACAGAAAAACAACAATCAAATAACAAAACCCCCATAATTAAAAAGAAAAAATGCATCACATTACAAGTTTGTAACCGTTTTCCTTTTTTCTTACAATAGGCCGAGTACTAACTATACTATAACTATACCGTCCCCAAAAGTGTACAGATTGATATCGAAGTATTATACAATCAAAAACACATCCAACGACTTTCTCTACCAGACAGTTTTACGTGCTCACATCAAAATACAAACCCCACCCACTTATCCACCCGAAACAAAAACTAGACAGCAAAAAACCAAACTGTTCTATAAGTAATTTTGGAAGAAAGATCATGCTCAAAGTCCGGCCCGGCGTCGCCAAAGCATGAGCGGGTGGACGAATGAGCCAAAACACGGAGGCCCAGCCTCCTCGTTGATACATCGCTGATTAGTGAATGTGCTGTGGTGGTGTAGCGATTTTGTCTGGTATTGCAAGCTGATAAATGCGCTATTCTAGAGAGAGAGAGGAGAGGGAGAGAGAGAGCGAGGAGAGAGAGAGAGAGAGAGAGAGAGAGACCGAGAGAGAGAGATAAGTGGTGACGTAGGATGCAATGCATTGAGGTTCTGATTCGAATTTCCATCAGATTCACTCATTTGTGGCATGTTTTCAGCCCTGACCGGCTTCTACTCAGAGCTGAGTTGGATACTGGCTCGGTGCGGAAGCTGTTATAACCACACCGTCGAGGTTTTCATCTTTCATAATGGATGTGGTGTGAGTTCTCTCACGTTTCCTGACCAACGCTGCAGGTGTCCTTTATTCTGTCAAAGCCTGTTCACGCCAAGGATGTATTCTGAAAGTACTCGTTGAGTACCAGTCCTGCCAATGTGTCCTCTGGCTATTGACGGAAAAATGCCCCGTCGCAATCGTCTGCATCATCCTAATCCTCACTGATTGGGCTTCAAATGTCTCCGATTCCTGTGGCTCTTCATTCCCACTCTCATGGTGAATCGCAGTTTTATAATTTCTCTTCGAAACATCTATGACACTGAATGAGTTTTTCTGTGGCGGCCAACAGGTCTCAGCAAATTCAAGAGGGACTGTCATTGGATGGAAACGTGGTGGCGGCCCTCCGTAGGTGGAGCCGTTCACCTCAGCTGGCTCTGCGACTGAACAATGTCTGTACTCCAAAAAGAGGGCCTAGTAGGTTGTCCCTTCCCATGTTTGATCAGACAGGGCACCACTGACCACCACCCATGTGACTCGGGAGCAGTGCCATCGTTTCTTCTGTGGGTTGAGTTTCCTCATGACCATTTGAACGTGCCGGGCTGCTCCCTACGTGCATTGCCAGTGCCGGGGATGTGCGGGACGGGTCAGGCTGTGGCTGTGGACGAACAGCCAGATGACAGACAGGATGCAATGCCATTGCGGGGCTGTGGCTGTGGACGAACACCAGAATGACAGACAGGATGTCAATGCCTAGTGCCGGGGCTATGGCTGTGGGACGAACAGCCAGAATGACAGACAGGGATGCAATGCCAGTGCCGGGGCTGTGGCTGTGGACGAACAGCCAGAATGACAGGCAGGATGCAATGCCACCGAGGTGGCACGGGAAGCGAGACAGACAAACAAAACAAAACTTAAGATGCGTTTCACTGGGTAGAGGGTATTATTCTGACGTGTTCACTAATGGAGGGATTCTTCAGCCATTGTGTGTGCTGGTGTAGGAATCGTTAAGATGTGCTGACTGCGGGATGAACAGTTCAGATCTGTATGTGATGGTAGTAAGATTCTTCACATGTTTGTCTTGAATGGAAGGACTAGTTTACATGTGGGATGGAAGGACTGTTTATATGTTGTGTGATGGAAGGACTGTTTACATGTGTGCATTGGCAGAAGAATTCTTCTTCCATTTGTAAAGGATTCTTCAGGTGTGTTAACTGGTGAAAGGACTGTTCATCATCAATGTGCTGGTGGCGACATTCTTCAGATTGTTAACTGGTGGAAGGATTGTTCAGATCAGTGTACTGGTGGGGACATTCTTCTGCATGTTTTAACTGGGTGGAAGGACTGTGTCAGATCGGTGTTGTACTGGTGGCGACATTCTTCAGATGTGTTTACACTGGTGGAAGACTGTTCAGTATCGGTGTACTGGTGGTGACGTCCTTCATATGTATGTACTGGTGGAAGGACTGTTCTGATCGGGTACTGGTGGGTGAAACATCCTTCAGGACGTATGTATTGGTGAAAGGATGTTCAAATCGTATACTGGTGGAGGCATTCTCCGAGTGTTCACTGGGCTGAAGTAATTGTTCAAATCGGTTTATACTGGTGTAAGTATTGTACCGGTCCGTTTGTAATGGTGTAACACATTGATCAGAATCGGTGTACTCCTGTAAAGATTCTGCAGGATCCCGGAGTTTGTACATGGTTGGGACATCTTCAGATGTATGTACTGTGGGGACATTCATTCAGATGTATGTCACTGGTGGGGACTATTCTCAGATGTATGTACGGACGTCGGGAATATTCTTCAGATGTATCTACTGGCGTGACACGTCTTCAAGATGTATGTCCTGGTCAGGACACTTTTTCGATAGTATCTACTGGTCGAGACATCTTCAGATGTATCATACTTGTCGGGACATTCTTCAGATGTATCTACTGGTGGGGACATTCCTTCGATGTATGTACTGCGTCGTGACATTCTTCATATGTATCTCCTGGTCGGGACATTCTTCAAGATGTATGTACTGGTCCAGGACATTTTTCAGATGTATCTACTGGGTCGGACATTCTTGCAGATGTATCTACTGGTCGGGACATTCTTCAGATGTATCTACTGGTCGGGACATTCTTCAGATGTACTACTATGCCGCGAGACAGTCTTCAGATGTAGTGTACATGGGTCAGGACATTCTTCAGATGTATTTACTGTTCTAGCCATTCGCAGATATTTATGGTCAGACATTTTTCAGATGTATCTACTGCTCGAGACATTCTTCAGATGTATATGGTATGAGTCAGGACATTTTTCAGGGATGTATCTACTGCTCGAGACATTCTTCAGATGTATGTAACAGGTCAAGGACCTTTTTCAGATGTATCTAACTGGTCGAGACTCTTCTTCAGATGTATCGACTGGTCTGACGACAATCCATAACATATGTATCTACTGGTCGGGACATTCTGTCAGATGTATCTACTGTTCTAGACATTCTTCAGAATGCTATGTAACTGCCGGGAACATCCTTCATATGTATTACCTGGTGGGGACAATTCTTCGTGATATCTACTGTTCGAGACATTCTTCAGATGTATGTACTGGGTTGGGACATTCTTCAGATGTATGTTACTGGGTGGGTACGTTCTTCCAGACTGTAAATCACTGGTCGAGACATCTGTCAATAATGTAGGTACTGAGTCGGGGCATCCTTCAGATGTCTGTACTGGTGGGGACATTCTTCAATGTATCTACTGGTCGACATTCTTCAGATGTATGTGAACTGGTGGGGACATTCTTCACATATATGTACTGCTGGGAGGATCCGTGCCTGTTCTGCCCTGGACGACGAAGCTGAAAGATACAGGCTTCTGGTCTGGTGGGTCCAGCGAAGCTATGAAAGTCGCGCCAGTGTGAGTTGGAGGCCGGACAGATGGAGTGGACCCTGGGGGCATCCCTGGCACTGGTGACTGCGGGGACAACTCTTCCTGACCGCCCTGACCGATGGGAAGGAACCATGGCGGCAGAACGACCTGACACGCTCTGGTGGCGCATCCTGGAGATGACATTACGGAATCCATGTGCTGTTGTACCGTGCTAACCTCCCCTTGTCCTTCAGTTCGGATGGACAGTTTTTGCCCCCCGATCGATAAGACGTTAGCGGGGGAGCTGTTATAAACGTGCTGCTGACCTTCAGATTGACATCCCTGACTGACGAGGTGTCTGAGGCGTCCATGTGTTACAATCCTGTAGCAAGGTCACCGCAGCAGACCAGCTGGATGCATGTCTGATGGGCGGACCTGCCAGTTCCCCTCTAGCTAGACCAGCTTATGGCGCAAGTAATGGTTGTCGCAGAAGGTTCTGGACAGTGCCCGGCCCAAGCCGTTTCATTGAGATGCCCCATGTTCCTGGAACGGTGCTCTCATACATAGCTTCCTGGCTATAAGGGAGTTTTCCATGAGATGCCAGTTTCCTGGAAAGGTGCCTTAATCCAGACTTTCTTATGCCTAGGGCTTTTCCATGTTCATAGACCAGCTTTTCCACAAGAATAGCTGGCCCTTAAGGCGTTTCATGGCAGTATCCGGTTTTCTGCACAGCTGCTCTTCCAAAGGATCTGGCCGTGGATCTTTGCACTGGTTAAGCCCTTTGACAACAGAGGGTCTGAATCTTCTCGACCTGGGTTGGAAATGGCTCAGACGTTGGGCTGTGGAAGTGACTGGTTGTCTCATATCACACCTGATGATAAATTTTGCAAGAACCAAAAAATAAGCAACCCACATGTACATACAAAGTCGATCGCAGTAGCAGATGGCGAGAATTTTAAAACGCCGTTCAGATCTGGGGTTTGAGTCCTTCCAACGCTCATCGTCTTTGTAGTACGCTGCCAGTAAGTCCCAGGCTTGTTCCACATTTAGTGCTACAGACAAAGACAGACAAATGGTCACGGCATGGGTCACATCTTCATAGAGTCCAGCTGCAGAAACGAACATGGTATGTTTTGAAATGAAATCATATACCACGGAATTCTGATCCACTTCAACATCGAAACATTGCGTAAAACTATAGGGAGAAAGCTTTCATTCCTAGAACAAGAGCGTATGCGGAAAAGTTGACCCAACCTAAGTAACCAAGATACAAATCTGTGTCAAAATCTTTATCTGACACAAACCTACAGTTACATTTCGCTTAAATTCGTATATACTGAACATCGTTTCAGATTACACCGGAACGTACAGCAGAGCAAACCCTCATACTGTGGCCAGGGATCATTCCCACCCGATGTGCTTCTGATCAGACCGATAGTCAGAACTAAAAACTCTCTCACATTGGTTCACCACTTTAAAATCAGACGACGTAAATGCTCTCTGCTTGAAATTGTTTGTTTGGTTTGGCATTTTATTTTTTTTTTTCAGGAAAAAAACCTTGGCCCTCTTTTTAAGCGTCCCCTCGTAAACACATACTAAACTCATATCTAGAGCGGCAATTTTTTTGTTATCTGAAATTATTCAAGCCAAGAGAAGAAAGCAAGAGACATGGTAATGAACGTGAAGAGAGAATGGACAGCCAAGAGACTCCAAGGCATTCCAAGCAGGCCACAAGGACCGTGGACTACTT
>JADBJO010034979.1:10000-12814 GCA_016801955.1 Conus betulinus
CTCATGGATTTAAGTCTGAATTGTTAGGCAAGACGTGTGTCTGAGATGTGCCCTGACTGCTTTGCTGTTCCCCTGTGTGAGTTCGGGTATGTCTATCCAACGTCGATTTATGTCTGAAGGATATAGAGCAGTGTTTACATTCATATGGCTTTTCTCCTGTGTGAATTAGAGTGTGTCGTCTGAGAGTGGATATCTGTCTGAAAACTTAGGGCAGTACTGACATTTATATGGCTTTTCTCCTGTGTGAGTTCGAATGTGAATGTTCAGCTCGTCTCTCCGTCTGAAGAACTTGGCGCAGCATTGACATTCATATGGCTTTTCTCCTGTGTGAATTTGAATGTGAATGTTCAGATGGGATCTCCGTCTGAAGAACTTAGCACAGTATTGACATTTATATCGCTTTTCTTCTGTGTGAATTTTAATGTGCCTATTTAAATCACGTGTGGATTTGAAGACTTTATGACAGCATGTGCACTCATGTGGCTTTTGTACTGTACGAATCAATGTGTGATGTTCTGAACTGTTGCTTTTCAATGTTTTTCCGCATGTCGTGGAGGCCGGCGCCTTTAGTTCTGCACAAACAGCTGAGTGCTGCATGAAGTTTTCTTCTTTGTCCATACCCTTGTCCTTTTCTGAGCTCTCTTTACACTGATGTGGATTGCTGTGCATCAGACAGGTGTGATCCTCCTGTTGTGTTTCTGTGATTAACGTGTGGGTGTCACCAGATGTGTCAACATGATCAGAAGCATCATCATGGGTACTAGCTGTGCCATGGGGTCACGGTTCTGTATCTTATTGTCATGCCTTGTGCAGACTTGTCATCAGTGTCATTGCTGTATGTAGACTGATCTCCAATGTGTCCACTGCTTTTAGTTACATCATAGTCACGTTCTGTGCTACCGTGCTTAAACTCGGTCCCAGCTGGATTAAAGTCAAGTAAAGCATCGTCTGAATTATTTTCTGCTGGATTGTTTGAACATTGAGGCTCATCATGGGCGTATGGAGTGACACCACTTGGGTGTTCAGACGTGCTTGGAATGCTTCCAGCTCTGTCATGGTCGTGTTGCATTAAATCATGGTTGCATCCTGGTGAACATGCATGACCGTCATATTCAGGTACACTGTGGCTGGATCCAGATGCACCATGACTGTATCCAGTTGCTTCCTGACTGTCACTGGCTGTCATGTCGCTGCATTCAGGGGAACCAGGCTTGTCTGCTGATGTGGGCTCCTGTTCTGTTAAGAAGTCGTCGGTGGGGTCCTGTGAGATCAACTGGGTCAAGCTTTTGATGTGGAGTCTTTGTCATCAGATGGAGTCTGAAACAATAACACCAACGCTTGATACGTCTTAAAAAGTGGGCAGTGTGCGAGTGTTTTTTGTGAGGAGGGGGGATGGGACTGGAAGTGGAGGGCAGGGGTTGTGGTGGTGGCGTGTGTGTGTGTGTGTGTGTGTGTGTGTGTGTGTGTGTGTGTGTGTGTGTGTGTGTGTGTGTGTGTGTGTGTGTGTGCGTGCGTGCGTGCGTGCGTGCGTGCGTGTGTGGAGGGTTGAGTACGGTTACAAACACAGACAATACGTATGCCAGATTTGTCAGATTTGTGCATTTTTGATAGCAAATAGGGAGTGCGTTGTGAAGTGTCTGACATTAGCAGGAGTTTGGCCAACTTTAGTAAGGTATTTCGCTGTATTTCGTGTTGACTGTGGTTGAAATTACTTTTTTAGCATTCAGGAAAGGGAAATGTTGTGAGCTGCATGCAGAAATTCGGGTCAGACAATCTGTCTGTAATCTTCGTGACTCCATGTTTTGTTTCACACAGCAACTAAGCTGCCTTCTCTGCTGGTTTAATGACAGTATCCTGTCGCTGACTCAGTGACTCCAGAGATTTTTGTTTTTTCCCTTGACATGCTGATAATAAATTGATACTGCATTTCACAGTGAAAGAAATAGAAAACAGCAGCAGCACTATCTTTTGCGTCAGCAGGAGTAGCAGCTTGCTTATAGATTTCACAATCAGTTCCTAATGTTTTAGCCTGTTGAACAACATAAAATATTACAGCACCAAATTTTATGGTAGTGTTCATGATCATAACGGTAGAAGCAAGTTACAGACCTATGTGCACAATCTGTTTGGGCAGACCAACAAGCAGCAAATTCAAATTAATAGAGTGAAAGTATGAAACGCTACATAGTGGTAACAGTGGCCCGAGTTACTGTTGTAAATTGATGGCTACAAACCACAAACTACAAACATTGGGGAAAAAACCCGAATAGGTACAGATGACCATCACCAGTTAAAAAACATCCCTCATACAGCAAATTCAATTTATTGTAAAAAATTGTCAGCAGTCAAAATCGAAGATACAGCAGCACTGCCTTGTAAACCCGTAGCCTGGACACTCAACCCGTCCTTCCTGAGAGAGAGAGAGAGAGAGAGAGAGAGAGAGAGAGAGAGAGAGAGAGAGAGAGAGAGAGAGCATTTTGCTTCCCAACACAACATCGTTTCCTTAAAGTTCTGCCTGACTACTACAAATAGTATATCTCAATTTCTTTTTCTTTCTGTAACACATCTGTTTTAGATTTGTCGAAAATAATAAACGTATGTGTGGAACAATGAAAATAATGCAGCACTTTCACAGTTTTGAAAGTGGCGCCAAAGCCTCATCCTGTGGGTACCAAGCATGTTGCCACCCTTTGTCGCAGAGATTGATGCCAGCAACAATGGGTTTGGTGATGTGTCGAGGCAAAGGTCTGAAGGCGTTTTGTATCTTGTGGTGCACATCAGCACTTCACTACTTGAAAAACACAAACGCC
Organism: Conus betulinus; assembly: GCA_016801955.1. Lineage (NCBI taxonomy): Eukaryota > Metazoa > Mollusca > Gastropoda > Neogastropoda > Conidae > Conus > Conus betulinus. Next base: position 12,811 of record JADBJO010034979.1, read on the forward strand.
ACAG
>JADBJO010034980.1:0-2500 GCA_016801955.1 Conus betulinus
CCTTATGCGCAAGATAAAGTCACACGTTAAACAAAAAAAAATAATCGGTGGTCAATTGTTTGGAGTGTTACAGAACCACACGCTTACACACGTTACAGATCTGTGTCATTGTTTTTTTGTGAAGGTTACAGGAACCACACAAATACACACCCGTTAAAGATCTGTGTCGTTGTTTGAGGGGTTACAGAACCACACAAATACACATGTTAATGATCAACGTCAACGTTCGAAGGGTTACAGAACCATACACATACACACGTTAAAGATCTAGATCATCGTTCGGGATGGTATCCTGCCTGCAGCAGGATATGAGGAGAGGTGATGGGCACAGCAAATCCTCCTTGCTTTCTACTGAGATGGTGGGATCAACAAATACACTCCATTAGAGGCGGAAACGACCTTGGGAGACCTGGGTGTATATATAGCTGTGTTTGTTGTGCTGCGTGACAGCGCTTTCTTTACTTCATGGTGATGTTCTGGGCAAGGCTCTGTGTGATTTTGCGGAACAATCTATGTAATATGACAAGAAGGAGAAGAGGAGGACGATAACGATGATGGTGATGATGAGGATCAAGATGTTAGCAGGAAAGTGAGGAGAAAGGAGGATGTGGATCATGATGTTGCTGGTGACGATGATATTGATAGCGGCGATGATGATGATGATGATGATGGATGATGATGATGATGATGATGTGATGATATTGATGATAGTGATAGCGTTGATGATGATGATGATGATGATGATGATGATGATGATGATGATGATGATGATAATCGCTCTGGATGATGATGTCGATGACGACGACGATGATGATAATGACTAATTGATACTGACTGACATGACGATGACGACGATGATGACGATAATTCGGAGGAGGAAGATAATTGATTTTTAAGAGTGTGGTGACAAAAGGGCAAAAAAAGACGAAAACAAAAACAAAAAAAACCACACACCAGATAATCACCATAGACATCAAACGAAACGACAACCATTGCTCTAAAAAATAACTTTAAAAATAAAAAAAAAGGGCGATCACTCACAGTCCGCCGTCAGGTTCATCAGCGCCATGCATCCGTACAGCTGAATATCCGGGCACATGTCGATGTTCAACATGGCGGCGATCACGGCTTGTGAAGATCCCTGCTGCTCTGTCGACTTCCGCAGTGACGCTGACACACATACAGAGCTTCAGTGTCAGTTTCATCAGGGAGGCGTCACTGCGTGCGGACTAGTCCATTATATGCTACACCCACATCCGCTAAGTTTTGAGACCACACTGCGCATGAGTTCAAGCTGATGGATAAAACGAATTAACGACTAAGATGAGAGAATTGAAGAAGAGGGTCTCGTGGCTATGACTTAGCAGATGTCTGACCTACGCATTAACCCCAAGGCGCTGGTCAGACCTTGAGTAAGCTACCTAACATTGGTTTCATGCATATGTATACATGCATGTGTATAGATGTGTATAGACATATATATAGAAAAAAACATAACGATGACCAAATTGTGTAGCCACTCTAATGTGCATCAAGTATACTTAGTCATAACTGACGTCCGATGGCGACTCAAATTTTACTTTAAAATATATGTAAACCAGGGAAGGCAGCCCTGGAACTATTATGAAACACAATTAAAAGCACCAATTATACCCGAGCCTTTGACCAGCTCTGAAATATATCAATAAACTACTGTTTTGGCCGACTCTGAATCAGATCAACAAGCTTAACCAATATTGAAAGTTTTATTCTCCACTTTGAAATATATACAGAAGTGTCGTACATCATGTTTGGCAGCAGCCACTTGCGCTAACTCTGAAATGAGTGTGTATAGAAATAGTATATCTTGTTGGACAATTTTCAGTTGCATATGAAAGCAATGATCATGACGAATGTTCTGAAATACACAGAGAGAGACAGCGGGGATAGTCAGTCAGAATAGACACCCTTCATAACATACACCCCCACCCCAACCCCCAACCCAACCCCACCCCACCCCTCACCATTGACGGCCATGTTGCCCAACGTCCGGCAGCCGTTCTCTCCTGGACAGCGGGGTTCTCCTCCAGTGACCTCATCACCGTCACCACCGTCCTCTACCCCCTCCTGACGTCAGCAGGTACTGCTGCACTTCCGCTACAACAATAGCAACAACACAAGGGATTGGGCTAGCAATTCCACACAGATCTCCTCTACAGCCAAAACATCAGTCAACAGCGTGCCACTCTACGTTGTTAACCTCTGATACAACTTAGGAGATTGCGTTTAACATGTATCTGACCTGTCGGCGGATGCTACTCTACATCACAGTCGAATACTATCATCATCATCATCATCATCATCTTATAGTTATGATTATGACATCGTCATAATGAAGATCATCGTCATTAATTAGTAGCAGCAGTAGTAGTAGTGAGTAGTAGTAGTGAAGTAGTAGTAGCTAGTAGTAGTATTTAGGAGGAGGAGGAGGAGAAAGAGGAGGAGGAGGAGGTGCAGGGTG
>JADBJO010034981.1:0-12813 GCA_016801955.1 Conus betulinus
TCAGTGAGTAGACCAAGCAAACATAGAAGAAAATTTCAATTTTGCCATAATGTCATGGCTTCAGTCACCATTCTGCCGAAGACAGTTGAAAGCAATTTCAATGCTCTACCACTTTTTCCCCATGACTTTACAACCTGGTTCTCAATGTGGGGGCTGGTAAAATTAGCTTGATTTTCTCATGATCATTTAGTCGTGGAATGCCTTGCATTAGTTGCAACAATCCCCCAAATCGAAATTTTCCAAAGGAAATTTACAAAATTAGGTCTCTTCTGAGCCAGGATTAGATCAATCTCCCAAGCAAAAATTATTAACACTACTAACAAAAATGAATTTAATTGTTTACCACAGTTATTACCATAGTGAGCCATGTATCAGTTAAATCTGAGGCTGTATACTTTTGTGATTAACCATTTAGAATATTAAATTTGGGACAAAAGCTACCTTCAAAAGATCTTGTGGATAAGAATTCTTGCTTAACTAGCTACAGTGTGACTTAGTGATTATGCTTAAGTATCACCCATCATTATTCCAGCACACAAAATACACAAGAATGAAAGGATAAAAAAAAGGCAGAAAAATCCAATGTTCAAGGTTGACTGTGTTCCACAGAGAAATAATTAGTTTTTACGCTTTAGTGAAGAATCCACTTTAGACATTTCTCCGGGCCTAGAAATTCTGATGTCAATTATGTACAACAATGTTGCAAAATCTGCTGACGAAGTTCTGCCCGGTCCCATACTTCTGTCAAATGTTACTTAAGTCTGTCAACAATAAATTCGCAAGTACATTAGTCCACCCAATCCTTTAGATGGCTGGATAATTTTACATCTCCCTTCCAATGCAGTGATGGTAATGATGAGAAAACTAAGAGTGAGCAGCAAGGCTAGCACATGGCAGTTCAGAACTGAAGGCTTGAAACAAAGAGTTTGGGTAGCAAGGCTAGCACGTGGCAATTCAGAAACTTAGAAGCTTGAAAGGTTTGCACCCACAAAACTGCAACTTGTACAAAACCGCTGAAGTCACAAAAATTAATGTATTCTATTCCTTACATCGTACTGGACTGAGAAGCCCATATTTTCCTAAAACTGGTATTTCGACCAAATTAAATTGGCGCCATTTTGAATTGTTCGATGAACAAATCGTAAATAATTCTTGATTTCACAAAAAGTATGAGAGAATCCAAAGAATCCATGAATGCGCATTGAAAGTAAAGTCCATAAGCTCTCATTTCGTATATCGCATGGCTATGATCTTTTCTGTACAAGCATGCGACTATACGAAATGACTGACGGCGCCGGTCTCCTGAGCGAGTCGCCTTCTTTGTTCATTGTCGGCGTTCTGATCTAAATTGTTGTTTTATGAAATTTCGGACTTTCCTATCGAAATCTTTTTAATAACTTCGTTTCTATGCTAGAAGCAGCCGAAAATATATAAAAATTATCATCCGATTGACCATTCCTAACGGAATAACATTTTATCGAAAAATCGTGTTAAAAGCACATGGCGACGGCCATGTGACGATAAGGCAAGTTGTGTTTTCTATCAAATTTTAAACACAAAGTTCTCCCCGCAGACGGCATCTTGGATAATGAAATTTATATGTATAAAAAAGAGCGAAATGCCAGCTTTTCAGTCATTAAAATTATTTCATGCTGTTAAGTCTTTTTTTCATCGAAATAAAGGAAAACATGACGTAAACTCGTTAAAAGTGGTTCATTCTCGGACTTTAATTGCCAATAACTTTACACAGCCACAAAATTGTCAAATATGATTTATTGCGTTTTATTCCTTGGGTTCTGAGGTTTTTCATCGATACCTAATATGTTTGGACACTTTGACCGTACGGCGAGCTAGACAACGCAGAAGCTGCGGCAGATAGCACAAATTTTGTCATTTGCTGTCTCGCGAGGCTCATTTTGCCTGCGGCGCTGCGTTGCCGGCTTTGCGGTCCGGTCAGCTGTGTATATAAGTGAGGCGCGCGCGTGAGTGAGAGTCAGTGTTCCGCAGTCAGTGTCCCCCGAGAGAGTGTCGTCCAGAGTGTGGTCCGCGAGTGAGCGATGAGGCGCGCGAGAGAGTGCTCAGTGCGCTGAGTGCGAGTGAGAGAGAGAGAGAGAAGAGTTCCCAGGGCAGTGTGCCTGGTTTGAGCTTATCATGGAAGGGCAATAAAAGCCACACCATCACCAACAGTCGCCCCACCAGGCCTCGCTGCCACAACAGCAACAGTGAGCTGAAGAAGACAGGGCGACCCTGTCAAAGGGAAAGATCCACATGATCAGACACTGTTTTATGTTAAAGTACAAATAATGCTCCAGTCCAGTCCCAATCAACCTGATACCACATAATTTTTCTATCATGACTGCATTTTGTGACCATATCTATCGTTCCTCTGCCGGAATTTTTTTTATATAAACTAATTAAACTGAAGCAAGAAAACACACCTTCCCAATGGGTCTACGCCCTTGCCATGGTGTGGAAATTTGTTACCTGTATGAACCAGAGAGCTATGCCAGCAGGAGTTGGTACGCTCCTGGTAGGGGCACCCAAGCTGGACAGGTCGAAGGGTAGAGGTCAGACTAATGTAGACCAACTCTGCCTCGAGGTTAAATGAGGTTTGCGTAGGGCTAACACCCCTTTTCCTAGAAAAAAGCAAGTTACAGAAGCATCGACAACATCAGACCAGACATTCACCTGGGAGAAGAAGGGTCTCCATCCCGGAGACTCATGACGTCAGGCAGTGAAAGCCGAGAGGGAGCTGCAAGACTACCCCCCCACCTCCTGACCCCCAGAAAAAACAAGATAGCCACTTGGAACATCCGGAACATGTACGAAAGGGGGCAGAACCATCCAGATAGCAAGAGAGATGAAGACCTACAAGATAGGAGTCCTAGGACTGAGTGGAGACAAGGTGGCTACAGACAGGACAGCTGAGACTTTCTCAGGAGAGCTGCTGCTGTACTCGAGGACACACAAGAGGATATGGAGCCCCCCATACAGAAGGGTGGCCCTGATGCTGACAACAGAGGCGCAGCGGGCACTCAACGGCTTGGGAACCTATCAACTCCCGCATCATCACAGCCAAGTTTAGCACACCAAGAAAAGAAACATCAAGCTGAACATCATCCAGTGCTACGCTCCCACAAATGATGCAGAGAAGAAAAGAAAAGAAAGATTTTCTACCAGCAAGTACAAGCTGTGCTGGACAGAAGAGGAGCAAACGACATCACAATACTCATGGGTGACTTTAACGCCAAGATAGGAAATCAGACAATACAGGGCTATGAAGACATCATGGGGAACACATGGACTTGGACAGATGAGTGAGAATGGAGAACGCTTTGCAGACCTGTGCGCATTGAACCAGCTGGTGATAGGAGGCAGCATTCTCCCCACAAAGCGCATCCACAAGGCACCCTGGAGATCCCCGGACCACGTCACGGAGAACCAGATCGACCACATCTGCATCAGCAGGAAAATTCAGGCGATCATGGCGGGATGTGAGGGTGATGAGGGGGTGCTGACGTGTGCCATCAGACCACCACCTGCTTTGTGACAACAGTGAGACTCCCGACTCAAGAAGTACACTTCAACAAATGCAGCAAGGACAAATATAATGTGGAGCTGTTTAGCAGTAAAGAAATAAAGGAGAAATTTCAGATCAGTCTTACCAACAGGTTCCAACTACTTGAAGAATTGCTTTGAAGAGGAGAGAGCACAGGACATCGAGAACCAGTGGCAAACATACCAAGAAACTTTGGCACATGAGACCTGTGAGGAGGTACTTGGAAAGAAGAAAACCGAAAACACAAGGAGTTGGATCTCTGATGATACTATTCAGAAACTGAACAAAAGGAAAGAGGAGAAAGCCCACACTGAACATGAGCCCGGACAAGATCAAGCAAAGCACAAGCCCAAGAAGACTACACCCAGGCGGACAAAGATGTGAAGAAAAAATGTGAAGAAAGATGAGAAAGGCTTTCATCGACAGATATTGCCAGACAAGCAGAGGATGCTGCAGGACAGTGGCAACATGAGAGAGCTGTACACCACCACAAAGAAGAAGCTGGCGGGCAAGTTCCCACAGACTGGCGAGCCAGTCAAAGACAAAAACGTAAAAAGACCTCACAACAACAGAAGATCAATTGAAGTGATTGATGGCAGAGCACTTCACTGAATTACGAAACCGTCCCCGCCCCTGAAGCACCACCCGACATCCCACCAGCAAGAAACAGAACTGCCATCAACTGTGAGAAACCATCGAAAGCAGAGATCAAAAGGCCATCCTGACACTGAGGAAAGGGGAAGGCAGCAGGACCCTGATGAGATCCCAGCAGAAGCCATTAAAGCGGATGTTTGGTATAGCTGTCAAACTTCTGTTACAGCCTTTTCGGCAAGGATATGGAAAAAAGAGAACACACCCAGCAGAGTGGAGGGAGGCATTGTGCATCATAAACTGCCAAGAAGAGGAGACCTTACCGACTGGTAGTACTATAGAGGGATCATGCTCCCCGTCAGTGGCCAGGCAAGTCATTCTAAACAGAGTGGTCCATAGGGAGAGGAATGAAGGAAGCAGTTGACGGGCCTTGCACAAAGCTCCCAGTACCCAGCAGGCGGGCTTCCCGGCTGAAACAGTTATTTTGCCTGTGCCGACAGAATCTGCCAGCCTCCAGTTCCCATCCCATTGAACCAGTCCCCTTGGAGTTGAACTCACCCCTTTACATCCAACTTATCATTTGACTATGAAAAGGCCTTCGACGTGTAGATAGATTACACCCGGTGTGCGACCTAGGGAAGCTTACTGGAGACACTAGGGAATACCAGAGAAGATTCATCTCTCTCATCCGGTGCACCTATCCGGATATGAACTGCAGAGAAACGCTCATGCAGAGCCAGTGTTTGTCAGACAGTTTTTGAGGTGAAGACAGGAGTGTGGCCAGGGATGTCCTTATTGTGTCACCTTTTCCTCGTTCTTCCTGTCATCGACTGGATCATGAAGACCACAACAGCAGCCCAGGAACAATGGGATACAATGGACACTCTGGACACAGCTAGATGACCTTGACTTTGCTGACGACCTGGCACTCCTCTCCCACATTTCACACACAGATGCAGGACAAGAACCCCCCGCCTTGAAGACAACATCAGCAGGAACAGAAGGGCTCAAGATAAAAACAATAAAGACGACTGAGCTGATGATGATCATGCAACCCACAGGCAGCACAGCCTAGTCCACAGTTGGAGGCGAGCCCCACAGGGAAGTAGATTCCTTTGTCTACTTGGAAAGTGTAGTTGACAAAGCAGGGGGCACCGACCGAGACATCATGGCCAGGATAGGCAAGGCGCGAGCATCATTCATCATGCTAAAAAAATCATCTGGCCTGATCAGGAGAGATCAGAAGGGACAACAAAACTGCGTAATCTTCAATTCAAACGTGAAGTCGGTTCTGCTCTACGCTGCCGAGACATGGAGACTGGACCAAGGCAATACAGCAAAAAATTCCGACCTTCATCAACACCTGTCTGAGGCGCATCTTCAAAATCAGATGGCCAGAACAAGAAGATCAACAATGAAGATCCATGGAAGCAAGTAGGACAGGAAACCATTGGCCAAGCAGATTCTGCAGAGGAAGTGGGGCTGGTTGACACACTCTCAGGAAGCCAGCATCCAGCACCACACGCCAAGCCCTGACATGGAAACCGCAGGGGAAAAGGAAGAGAGACCGACCTCGCAGCAGCTGGAGGCGAGACACTGAGTTAAAGTACGAGTAAACAAAACACACACGGATCCCTCTCTCTTCTCTGACCATCAGTTTAATATAAAACAGATTACTAAATCTCCCAAACAACACAAAGGCACAGTGCAGAACTAACCAAAGTTCCACTCCACCCAACCCCCACATTTAATCTGACATTTTAAAAGAATTACGGTGACAATACTAAATGCATGAAAAAAAAATGTAGGCCCTAGCGCCCTACATCATCCAAAAAAAAAATATTTTGCTCCAAAAACACCAAATACACCTGTGTTACTAATATCAAGAACACACTGACTGTTCCATTGTGACTCCACTAATAGACAATGACATCATGGTCAGCTCCTTGATAAAGTCCACATTTTCAGAGGATTCCGCTTTTCAATGGCTAGTGCTTCGTCCGTGCGGTGACTCGATATGAAGGGGGAGGTGCTGTTGAAAGAGCAAAACTAAATTAAAGAAACTGATCCAGGCCATCCGTGACTGTTCCTGCATGTCCGCAAGGTCGTGTTTCCCCCCCTTTGCTGCAGTTTCATGTCTGCTTTTGTCAAATGACTTTTCATTACTTCATTTGAAGTCATTTGTGCATAACAACTAGCATTCGTATGTACAGAACATATCACATGTGAGTCTTTACCCAGAAAAATATACCTAAGATCTCGAACGAACATACACCAACTACATATGCTAGCACATGCACACCATTCATAATCCCATACAGAAGTATGCCGATAATGGTTGATCAATACACACCCACATGTCACACGCTAGATCGGCACCCACACTTATCACAAATCATGTGTAGCTGCAGTGTGCTGAACACATCCCACACACAACACAACACACCACACACACACACCACGCACACACTCACTCAAGAAAAACATAGGATAGCGGTGCACACAATGTCCATCTAAATACCCAAAGTCGACACAGGACATTGTGTCAATTTGTTGGGCAATTCCTCCTCATCTTTCACAAACAAAGAAAAAATTCATCCTTGCTGCAAACTCCTCTGCACGGGTAGTCTTCCATGGCTGCAGATATGCTGTTGTCACAATGTGTTGACTGGTCCCCCCCTGCAAGTAGTTACGTCCCTCCCCCTGATGAAATGAACTTCAACGTCCCCTGTCACGATGATTATGGGACGTGCACTTGTCATGCTAACAAAATAATCCTCTTGACATCTTATATCATTGTGACCTAGTGAGACTTTGATTTTCAACTATGAAGCATTTTGGTTACCTGCCTCTCAGTCCTATCCATTTTTCTGTTCATTAAGACACCCTGAAATCAACCCTGTATACTGTGAGAATGCAGCGCCCTCACCCCACAGGCAACCCGACTGTTTTTTCAGTCAATAATCCTATGAGTGGCGAGTTGTGACAACGCACAATTAATAACAAACTCAATGATAACCCTTAGATTGATAAGATGAGATTAGAGGCACGTCCTGCATGATGCGACAATAGGAAGATCAGGCAGTTAGCCTTACTGCGGTGCCTTATTGATGTCATTCCACCCACATTGTAAAACTACTTCCCCTTTCCAATGCATAAAGATTTCATACAACTTTTTGACAAAGTGTGTGTTTCTGCCTGTCGACAAATGTATACCAAGCACCAATCAGCATGTTTTTCTTTTTCTTTTAACTTCTTTTAACATACATAAATTTACTGACGAAGCATTGATTTTACATTCAAAGTCTTACATTATCCTTTGTTTCAACACCAGAAGTTATCAAAAATTTGGATACATGTTTCACTGAATGATCCTTCTTTGAAACTATGTCAATACGCTGCAGAAAATGTGTGGTCCTTTTTTTGAAGAGTAGTTTTCAGGTCCAACACACACACACAACACAATCACCCACACACACACACCACCCACCACACACACACACCACACCAAAACTGTACAAAAATTACAATATTTTTTTTTCTTCTCTACGATGAAAATATTCTTTTTTCCAAAAATTACATTTTTCCACTAGCTGGTTAAAACTGTATATTAGGATTTTAATATTACCAGTACACTCTAACTGACTAAATGACTCCCATTCACTCCTATGTACAGCGTTTAAAAGTCAGGCTACAAGACACCCTAACGGATTTCAAGACCCCAGGTCCAAGCACCAACTCCTTTTGCTTGAGATAATAAAGTAGGGCACTGAACATGCATTTGAATACTCACAAACCCAAAAATACATTTACCTTATATAAAAGAGATCCAAACCGTAAACCAAAGCAATCTCAATAACATAAGGCCCGCTTTATGAAATTTCCCCAACTGTCCCATTTTAATACAGCTACTTAGTTTCCAAAACGAGGTGACCTGAGGGCAGAAAATAAAAAGCAAATTTAAAAAGAAACGATAATACTATAATACAAGCCAATTTGCCTGAATATCAAAGATAAAAGGTGTTTCCTTGTTCTTTGTTTTATCACTGCCTAAATTGTTTTGGTTTTTTTGGCCTGAGAAGAACCTTTGAGTCAAATGCATGTGGACTTGTCCTGTAATCTGTTTGTCCCGTATCCTGTGGTGGCCTAGAACCGTTTGTTTTTAAATCGCTACTGTACCTGTTGCTATCTGCCTGTCAGAAAGGGCTGCAGCAACCTTCAGAACCTGACCAGAAGCAGCCAAAACCTCCCTGAAGAATGGGGGAGGGAAAGGAACTAATAATAACATACAAGCCTTAACTGACAACATGTACGTGAGAGGTAAAGAGAGTTTTTAAACACTTAGGAGCCCTATATTAACGCGATTTTCTGCTTGAATATGAAATGTTGTCCAATTTCCACCTTACCTCTGTTCAATCCTGATGTAGTGTTGCTGTCTGGAACAAGGCCCGCTGCGGATTCGTTAAGGTTTCCATTACTTCCAAGTTTCAAACCTTCTTCTCCCTAACCATCACAACCCATGCCCTCCTCTCTTACTTGTCATGTCCTGAAGACCTTTTTAAGTTGATAACATTGTGTTGGAACAGAATCAAAGGAAATCAGGTGGAAATGGTGAGAAATATGGTGGTGCTGTTACACCCTCCATTTCAAAGCCCTCAAATGGTGAGAATATGGTATGCATACCTTTCACTTCAAGCCCTGACAGTGTGGTTAAAAAGTCGGCTGGGATCATGGGTTGAAAACAACCAACACCCTGTTCCACATCCTGACAGGAGGGCAGAAGAGGCTGGCTGGAATCTGGGGGTGTAGGCAGGAGGATCATGGGTTGACAACCTGAATGCCCTGTTTTCCACATTCCTGACAGGAGGGCAAGCAGAGGCTGGCTGGAACTGGAGAGTGTAGGCAGGAGGCTCATACTGGCTGTGTCTCGGGAGATATGTCTGGCAACAAAAAGAACATCTACTTTTCAGGAAAACCTCAATGACCTTAGCAACCCTAATGTTATCCATTGTCGAAAGCCTCATGGTTTAGCAAGCATGGTGTGTAGCATATAGAAACTCGCCAACATGCCATGTGCTTTGCCTTGATGAAAATGAACCAACATGGTTTTGAGTGCCACATCCACCAATGACTAAAAAATCTGTTAAGGACTTCAGAATGACACAAATGTAAAACATTTGTATTCCCCACAATACACAGAACACAAGGGAGGAGTGGAGTGGGAGACAGTGGCCCCTGGGAAGGGGTGACCTTCACCGCTTTGATAAGCGCTGGCATCGTGCGTACACTGTGCACGCACGTGTTCATCAGCGGCAGACCGAGTACTGATTTTTTGTGGTGAAGTTTCTCTTGTGATTAATGCATTATTTTCTTCCACACTTCATAATGGATATGATTAACTCTGGGAGTGATTGTGTGTTGTGATTATCGTTTGTGCGCTTGATATAACTTCGGTTCATACCGCGTTCACCTCTCTCAACAAAGCACTTTATTTTCCTTTCTCTCTCTCTCTCGCGGCGCGTTTGTCGCGTGTGTTATGTTGTTGCGTCACTCTCTCTCTCTGTGTCTTTGTGTGTTGTGTGTGCGTGCGTGTGTGTGGTGGTATGTGTGTGTGTGGGTGTGGTATGAGTGTGGTGTGTTGTTGTTGTTCCTTGTCTCTCTCTCTCTGCATAAGAAAAGTAAGAGTGGTGCAAGTGAGTAACTGAGCATGTGTTTTCATTTGATAGAGTAAGCAGTTAATATAGCTCATCATCTCTCTCCGCTCTCTCTCTCGCGTGTGTGGGTGTTGTGGTGTGTGTGTGTGTTGGGTGTGGTGTGGTGTGTGTGTTGTGTGGTATGTGGTGTTGTGTGTTGTAAGGTGTGCGTGCCGCGCACATGCGCATGTTTTGTGGTGACAAATTCCTAACAGTTGAAAAGTCTATCTTGCTTATTGTTAGGCCCTACTTCATTCCGATCTTTTTGGTACGTGTAAATTTCAAATGTGATGTTGTGGGGGGGTGTGGTGTGGTGTGTGTGGGTGTGGGTGTGTGTGTGTGAGTGGTGATACATATGTTTATATACCTGTTGGTTGTTGGTGGTGGGGTTTCCTTGTCAATAATATGTGTGTGGGTTGTGTGTGTGTGTGTTTGTGGTGTGGTGTGGTGTGTGTGTGTTGTACAGCTCTCTCTATCTTATCTCCCCATCGTGAGTATGCTTCACCATTGACAGATGAAAATCCGGGCAACATTTTTTGCAATTGGCGTGTGTGGGGTACATGTGACATCAGTTTTTCAAATGATATTGGGAACGGGCAAAAGTACAAGGTCGGCAGTAGGAGCCATTGTTCATTGTTCATAACCAAATCTGCATAATGTGTAGCATGCTAAATGCTTTGCTTTACTAAAAGCACTGGTGTGGCTGTGATAGAAATCTGTATCAGCATGCGTTCACAAGCCTAGTAAAAACACACAGAATACAAAGCAAAACATGCCATAGGCCGTGCTAGGGAAAGGGAACGCCGCAACCAAATGTTTCCCAGTGAAGCTGACCAGTGCCAACAGTGACTGTTTATCTGGCACGGTACTGGCCCAGTAGGAGTCCAGTAAGGGTCCTACAGCGATAATTTTCTGTCAGTTGTAAAGGAAAAGATATGCATGTCCAAGGATGTCTGAGATTTGAGCATGATTGAAAGGACGACGCATTGCTCTCTGCTGAGTTGAACTTTCATTTCATTTGTGTTGTTCTGTACGTTTGTTTGCAATCATTTTTTTGTTGGCAAATCTTTGGTGCATATGCTTGCAGCAATGTGCAGTGTGAAAGCAAGACAACCATTCATGTTTGGTCACGTTTCTGGTCCAGTCGAAGAACCCAAATCCAGTGACATCAATCAGACCACAGTTCACTGCATTCTGGCGCAAAGTATTTAATGAAGAAACACAGCACCCCATTTTCCAAAACCTAGTTATCCGTGAGGCTGATCCTGTGCCAACAGTGACTGGTTTGTATTCGGGTCCCTGTAATTGCTGTCAGGTAGGCATCCCGAAATAATCATTTTCTGTCTGTTGTGTACAAGGAAAAATATCCATGTCCAAATATATCTGAGTTTTCGAGCGTGAGATGAAAGGAGCAACGACGCATGCTATGCTCCTCTCCTACTGAGTGAATAGTTTCATTGCATTTGGTTGTGTGGTTCGTTTCCCCCCTTTTATCAATGTTTTTTTGTTTGTCACAAGACTTTGTGGGTGCTTGCCAGCAAAGCCCGTAGAAAGAGAAACCCCATTTCATGTTTGGTATCATTTCTCTCAGTCAAGACCCCCACAACCAGTGACATCAATCGACCCAGCTCGCTGCCTTCCTTTTATACAAGCATTACTGGAGGAAAACACAGCACCCTATTTTCCCGGGCATTATCAGTATCAGCCAGACAGCTAGTATCACATTATTACGCGTATGGAGGAAAGCCTTGTTGGAGGTTAGCGCAAGAAGGCTGACAGCTGTTTGGCAGCCTGGGTGGCGCTATCTAAACAAACTGTGGCCGTCTCCATCCCTTTCCCTCTCCACCTTCCTCTGCGACTGTTAGGCGTTCCCCGCCGTTTTGCCCCTTGCCCTTTAAACTAATATTCCTCCGCAGACACTCGTTGCTTTCATTCAGTATTGTTTTGCAGTTTATTACTCTGGGTTCCCATATTTTTCTATTTTAATCATCACAAAACCGTGAGTTGAAAATTTCCCATCTGCCGATTTTTACCACGTCCCACTGGATCCACATCTTTGTGCAGTTCCATGGGCACAACTCCAGTGCTGCGTGCTTGCCAATTGCAAGCAAGTGATCATCTAGATGAATGATGACAACACAAGCAGCCTCTGATAATGAACATTTTTCAGCTGAGAAAGTTTATTAATTCTGGTAGTAGCTTTGTAACATGATTTCTACTTTCCTTTCGCTACTTAAGCCACAAAATCTGGCTCATGACATTCAGTGGGAACATTGCTGATTCACTGGAATGCACCCTCTTTACATTAACTACCTTTTTTTCCCGGAGAATCTTCAGCTCTCTTGTGGGTACCTATCTTGGATGTACCTGTCCAGAACTCAAAGTTTGCGGACATAACTAATATCAATCTCAAGTGCACGGCACCTGACCCTGCTTAACCCACTCCCCTCTTCCTCCAGTCCTCATCCTTTTCCTCCTTAGTATAAAAATGGTTATCTATCATCAAAGGGTACCATCCAGGATGATTTTCCTTAAGCTTCCTCTCTTATCCATTTAATCTGGAGGAATTTTTATGTTTTCTGAATCTCTGTACCCTCATTGGATTTTGGCCTTTAGCTTTTTGTGCACCCGTCACAGGCAGCCCTTGGTAGCCCATGGACTGAGACTTTCTCCCATGGTGATGAAACTCCTGATTAATAATCAAGGTGTTTCTGTTTTTTTTTTTTAACCTGTTTTCCGTGTGGATCCGGTTTTTTTTTGTCCTGTCAGCCAAGTGTGTAAACAACTATCTGTAAAGGCAGTATGGTGTTTTTTTTTTAAACGAGTGAAAACGTCATAAAAAAAAAACTGTAATTCCCTAAACAACTGCCCATTGGTGGGAAATGCATTCATGAACACATCAACCTGAAAACAAGCCAAACTGGGGCCTCCTGGTGTTTTTTCTTTCTTTTTCTTTTTGCCTCTCATATC
>JADBJO010034982.1:0-2500 GCA_016801955.1 Conus betulinus
TCACAACCATACTGCACAAATGGCTGTATCTGAGAATCAAATAATTTCATGAATAAATTAAAGGAGTTGTTGTTTAACATGTTTTAACCTTTTCAAAGGATATATCAAAACATTTTTAGCTCTGCTTGCAAGGTCTTTGCATGCAGCAGTAAAACTCAAGCGCGTTGAAAAAAGTATTCCTAAGTATTTGTACACATTAACTACAGGCATTGTAACACCATTATATAACCATTTTTCTCTCACACTCAAATAGCCACCCTTCCGAAAGACTATAATATTGCTTTTTGTCATATTAACTTTTAAGCTGAAGAGATAGAGCGGCACGCTGCAGGCTATTCAATTGTGTCTGCAAACCTGTAACTGTCTCTGCCATCAAAACAACATCATCAGCCAACAACAGAATAAATAATTCATACACGTCAAGTGAAAATCTAGCACCATGTCTTCCATTGTTAATAACTTCTATCGCTAATTCGTTAATAAAAAGAGAGAACAGAACAGGGCTGCAGGCATCTCCTTGTCTTAATCCTGATGTGCAGGCAATGTAATCAGTAAATGTAGACCCACATCTAACTCTTGCTTTAACATCATTGTACCTGCTTTTAATACATTCAAATAACTTACTTTTAATTCCATTCTTTAAGAGAACTGGCCAGAGAAGATTTCGATTAATCGTATCAAAAGCTTTTTCATAATCTATAAATGCAACATAAAGTTTTCGATTGTAACAGAACTGCTTCTGTATGAGAGCTAGTAAAGAGAACATGTGGTCGACTGTTGAGTATCCTTTTTTGAATCCAGCTTGATATTCACCTATAATATTTTTTTCCTTCCACCCATTCTTGCAATCTGCTATTTATCACCATACCAAAAATAATTTACTGCTAATATCACTCAAAGAAATTCCCCTATAATTATTGGGGTTATTGATATCACCTTTCTTGAAAATTGGCTGAATAATAGATTCAGACCAGTTGTCAGGGAATATACCATCATCAAATAATTTATTAAATAGTTTAAAGAAAAAATGTATAACCTGTTCATTCAAATACTTAAAGAGCTCTCTCCAATAATACCATCGGGACCAGCTGCTTTACGGTTTTTTTAATTTTCTTAAAGCAAGCAGCAGTATTCTTCTTTAGAGATTGGACGATTCATATAGTCTTCTGTGTCTTCAACCGAGTCCTCATTTCCTATGTTGTCAGCATCCATTTCCAGCAAAGCTTTAAAATGTTGAAACCAAGAGTCAATTGATATGTTATTTCTAGGCTGTTTGTTTCCTTTTGAAAGATGCATTATGAACAGCGTCCCAGAATTCCTTCTGATTTCGCACAGTCAATACAAGTTTGTCTAATAAGGCTTTATTGAATTGCTTCTTCTTCCGCTTTAATAAGTTTTTATACTCACGTCTGGCAATAACATATTCATTTCTTTTCTCGATAATTAATTTTTTTTTTCTTTTCAGATTTTACAGAACGGCGAAATATCTGCAACAATCTTTTGGCATTTCTTTTACAAAGTTTGCATTCTAAATCAAACCATTTACTTGAATTTTCATTGTTATCAAATGATATACGTGTTTTCATGGATTCAGCACATACTCTTATGCAATCATTAAAAGCTTTAAGAGCATCGTTCACGCTAACATCAATTAAATCAATCGCAAGGTCAATGTTGGTACGTGTTTCCTCACTACACAAAATACTGGTATATTTATCAGCACACTTGTCGTCCCACAGAAGTTTGTATATAACACAATCCTCTTTTTGCGTACAAATATCAGATAAATGTTGCTTTGGGAAAAACAACACCTGCAGTCACGGGAATGGTCAGAATCAATACGTTCAACAATAGATAGTTTGCAGGAGTCAAACAATATCATAAAAAGTTCACGTGAGAATACAAAATAATCTGTGACACTGCTTCCAGAATCGGATATGAATGTGTAGCAACCTTCATGGTCGCCTCTACACACGCCCAAAATACTCAGATCTAATGCAGTACACATGTTCAATAATAATTTCCCATAGTTGTTCAAAGTAAGATCGTTTGATTGCCGGGTCAAATTAAGAAACAAATGATTGTCAGAGTATTCTTGAGAGACATCAGCAGTTCTACTGTTCAAATCACCTACTAAAATAACATACACGTCATTCTGTAACAGAAAATCAGTTAAACACTCTCAAGCATACTAATGCCATTGTCTATATCAAAATGAGTGTAGAAAGGAGATCCTTCTGGAGGTATATATGTACAAACATACAGAATATCTTTATCCAATCCAAACAGTTCTTTGTCAATCAGAAAGATGCAACAATTGACATGATCAACATCAACACTTTTGACATACTGGGAAAAGGTCATTTTTTATCAAGCAAACAAGTCCTCCCGAACGTCTACCATGTTTAGTAAATTTTACAGCAGGTTTACAAAACAATCTGTATCCAACAAAAACATCACACTGACATTCCTCTATAAATGTTTCAACTAAACAAACAAA
>JADBJO010034982.1:10000-12811 GCA_016801955.1 Conus betulinus
TCAAGACCCTATGAGTCCTCTAGCACGTGCACATTAGCTTCCATCCATTTCAGTAGCTTTGCTTCACTTGCTTTTCTCCGTTTTTTCTGCCCATGTGTTAAACGTGTACATGAAAGGATTAATAGCAGAGTTTAAAGGAAGTACGAATATAGTTAGAGCAACATTGACTTCTCCAGGGATTGAAATATCACTCGATGACAACATTCCACACAGTCCAATGGGAAACCAGCACATGAAATCTGTCACAGCAATACTGATCAGCCGCCGGGCTATTGTCATATCCTGTGACAACTTGGTTGTGTTTGTTTTCAAGGCATTGCGTTGTATTGACCAAAAGATGATGGCCTGGCCAGAAGAGATTGAGCAGGAATAAAGTAAGATTAAAGATTATTAATACACCAACAGAATACAACCTTCCTTTAAACTCCTGCCTTGTAACAGGGAGTGGAATGCAGACACCTGTCTGACTGTAAAACTCCCAGCGTTTTGTCAGTGGAAATAAAGGGAAAGCAGCTAAAGAAAACCAACAACCAACCAACTCAATAGACAGCCACTGAAGCTGATGATCTGTCAAATCGCAGAGTGCTGAATGGAAAACTAACAGCGATGAAACGATCCAGTGTGATAAGGCAAATGATCAGAGCTGACACCTCACTGGACAGGAGAGACAAAAAGCCCGCCACATGACAGGTCACACTGTTTTTCCACGTGTCATCATAATGGAGATATTGACCTCTGAACTTCTCATCAGCTGCTCCAATAATAGTAACATAGAGTCCCATCAGAAAGTCAGCCATGGTAGGTTGATGACAAACGCATTGAATCCACTCATTGAGCTTGTCTTTCTTTCAAACAATCGTGCACAAAAGCAGAGTATGTTTCCTGACAGGGACACACAACTTATGAGCCAGAGAAACACACGGTACGTCCATGATTGCAGTAAATCTTCACACGATGAAATCTCGTCTTTTGGTGCAAAGCAAAATCTTTCGTCAAAGCCATGCGGAAGAACCACATTGCAACAAAGTTTATAGTTTCCCGTCCACATAGAAAACGAGTGATAGAGATGTGTGAAGATGTCAGCTTGAAACACTTTCACCGGACTGCCATCCATGTGCAGTTCAGTCAGATGAGGCATGGGTGGAAAACTACTGAGGAAGGTGTGAATGGAAGTGGAAGTCAGATTCAGCTTCTCTATGCGGTGAAAAGGTAAGAAGACTTGAAGATCAAGCACTGTGAGCGTGGTATGTGACAGGTCTATGGTTGTGAGCCTGTTCTGCTTGTCCGTGAATGGCTGGTCCAGGAAAAGATAGGTCAGAGGTTTTTAGACAGCAGCAGTATTCCTAAATGTTCCAGATCGAGGAAAGGTGCCAAGCTGACTTGTGTCAGTTTGTTTGACTGAGATCAAGATATTTTAGATTCGGGAATGTCATATTAGGGATGTGGGTAATAGAACACCCGACAAAGAGGACATGAATGAGATATATATTGTTGCTGACATCAGACAGTGTCATGCCAGAACCTGTGGCATCCAGGTAACGGAGCTGAGGGAAGAGTGCTGCAAGGAATGGCTGACCACACTGAAATGTGTAGCCTTGACACTGGCAGTGTAACGGACACGTCATGTCACACAGTAATTCATCGTCATGCAATGGGCAGTGAGACCATCCATCACATAAATCATCACTGTGCAAACATACAGTGGAAGTTCTGCATCGAAACAGACCAGGGCATGTCATGTTCGCACACCCCTCTTCGTCCTGGTGGTCAAGACAGTCATACATTTCATTGCACCGTGTGTAGACAGGCAGGCAGTCATTGAACTCACCAGGACAACGATAGTGACTAGCAGGACAAGAGTCGTTCGGTTTCATTGAATATGTTGAAAATGAGCTGAACTCTGTCTCATAATTCAAATCGATAATAACAGGGGATGAATAAGGTTTTATCTCCACGCGCAGCCTGCTTGCTGCGTTATTTGGACAGGAAGTTCGTCTGATTCATCCCAGCAATCGAAACAGTCGGTTGCACACTCTGATATGTGGCACACACTGACCACTGGAACACGTAAATGTGTTCACACATGGATGATGATCACAGAAAGATTCATCAGTGTTATCCTGACACTCTGATACAAAGTTACACACCAGGGTGTATGATAACACACGATGTTGATTACTGCAGGTAAATAAAGGAATTAAGGTGATGTGGTGATCTGCTGAGTCAGCGTTTCTGTTTACGTCAGAAAAGTGGTGAACAAAGGTGCAGGATGTATCAGTTTGACAAAATTCTTTGTACAAATTATGGTCACACAGGAAAAACGTGTATGTCATATGGCCCTCATGGCATATAGTCATAGAGTGTGGCCTCATTGCAGAGCGAGTCAAAACACAATATCTTTGAAGGAGAAAACCTCATATCACATGTACTTTCATTGAATGTAGATGTACACATTGCATTAACATGTTTTGAATGTGCACTCCTCTTGATACAAAATTTGAACCAAATGACACATATGAATCATATTTCAGTGCATGATAAAGCACTGTTTTGTCTTCACTGATCACAACTTGCCTATACAATGAGCGCAGTGGCGTTTCTGAAGATGGATATGTTCACGGAATAGAATGCTACGTCTTTGCATGTTCTATTTCTTTGAAGACCATGATTCAAGTCATGCACGCAGGTAGGAGAGGTCAGTGTACCTCCCAGTGAAACGCAGTATTCAGTAGTTGTTTCGTTGAGGTCCGTTTTACAACTGTCATTGACAAATTTGCACAAGGTTTTATAAAACGTTAAACGGCCTCTACA
>JADBJO010034983.1:0-12809 GCA_016801955.1 Conus betulinus
TGTTCGTGACCCACAAGTTGCGAAAAAGTACGCTGCTTGCAATGAACTACAGGCTTAATTGGCCCCTGATTTTTTTTTTTTCCCTGAAACGATCTATTGCATCCAAATGTTGATCACGTGCAGGTAGGGTCCGCTGTCACCTACACGTCCTGGTGAACACGTGACTAAGTGAATACAACCAATTGGCTGAGAAGCCAGAGGATCACAGAGTACATGGATCGTTTCTCGCACTGGGAGATCCCCCCAGCACCCCTCCTTATCGTTTTCGTGAGACTCAAAGTGTTGGCCTAATCCTCTTTTTAGGTGTGTTAGTGAAGTGGTTTTAGTAGTGTTTTTCCACAAAAAAGAGAACATACCATGTTTTATATTTGCATTGAACCTAAAGTCATCGTCAGGATTTTAATTCGGTTAAGATAATCTGACCAAGTGAAGTAAATCAGGAAGGAACGCTTTTATGAGTCAGTGTAAAGAATTAATCGGACGCATGCGCGCGCGCGCGCGCGGGGCGTGTGTTTCTTTTCTTTATGTACAAACCGTAGTACTTTGATATTTCTCTTCCTTCCCTTTTTTTGGCTGCTGAAATAAGATGAATAATACTAAACAAGTCCAATCAGGACACATTTCTCTCCAATGTCAGCTTTTGTGTTCATTTTGATATGACCAGTAAGTAGAAATGTAAGCTGCATATCCCGTTCTTCTTCCTTCAGATCATTCTGTCCTAATCTAGTCGTGCAAATCCATATTCATTTAGATACCTCAATTTATGGACTGACAATTTCCGCATTTATTATCAGATTGAACCTCCATAACCGATTATCGAACATGAACTGTTAACAATATTACTCTGTCGAAACAGAATTCAAAGTTATACTATCCAAACGTTACAGACGTTTAGAATATGCAATCTACTTAAACTTTGGAAATGTGTGTGTGTGGTGTGTGTGTGTGTGTGTGTGTGTGTGTGTGTGCGTGTGTGTGTGTGTGTGTGTGTGTGCGCGCGCGGTGCGTGCAATAGCGCTTTGTGTGTGTGTGTGACTGATTGTGTGTGTGTGTTATTCCCGATGGATAGAATGAATAGGTAATATATATTGTCATCATACATACACAATACGTCACCACAACACACACACACACACACACACACACACACACCCCACACACACACACATACACACACACCACACTCAACACACACACACACACACACAAACACACACCACACACACACACACACATGATGTGTGTGTGTGTGTGTGTGATGTGTGTGTGTGTGTGTGTGTGTGTGTGTGGGGTGTAGTTGTGTCTGATCGTTAACTAGGCACATGATTGATTTCCTGTCCACACGCACCATGAGATGACACCGCATGATGTCGTAAACCTGACCTGGGTAAGGAAAACAAATGTGTGGAGAGCTAAAACAACCGGGGGGGGGATGAATGGTACATTTTATGGAAAAGCAGAGAGACGAGAGAGAGAGAGAGAGAGAGGAAAGGAGACGAGTGAGATGGAGAACGAGAGAAAGAGAGACAGGTGGTAGTTTTGCCTATGAATTTTTTTTTTTCAGTAAGTGCGCCAAGCTAAGAGAGCAATCTACAATTACATGAATATCATTCAATGTTCTGATTCTTTCCGGTTTTTGCTCGTGTCCAGTGTTGTGTGACAATCTAAAGCCATATGATATTTATCGGGTGATGGTCTGATTTCCAGTCAAAACAAAATAAATGGTATGTGTAACACAACGGCAGGAGTTAAACGGAAACATTGCAGCACAGTGTAACCACTGAAAAGAAGAAAGAAGAAAGAGAAAGAAAGGAAAGGAAAGGAAAGGAAAAGACATTAAGGCGAATATAAAAATTTGCTTCAAAATAACAATTTGCATTTGCTGCATCTCATTTTTAATATGACAGGAAGTGAGTTACAAGCAACAAGTTTCTGTTCAATTTCTAAATCAAACACAGGATTTCGATACACAGATTATAAGCAAAGTTGTCCCTCTTCTTCAACATGTCATATTCATTCTTATTATATAAGGATACTTTGGAAAATATGAACACAATGAATCAAGGAAAAGATATACATGGAAAGATACGCATTGCTAGCTAATTCTTGCTGGAATACACTGTACACTGTTTAAAACATCTAATTCAGTATTTCTAAACCACGTTTGTAGTGCCACAGTACATACTACCTTACTGATTCTGAACACGTTTCAGGAAATGCAACCCAAAGTAAATTACACTCATCCTGCATATGGTTCGCGCGAACCATACTCCAAACTTACAAACAATCAGATTTAGGTAACATCAAAGAAAACAAAATTACTTTGCTGGTTTTTTGTTTTGTTTTGTTGCTTTTTTTTGTTTGGCTTTTCTTTGTTTATTTTGTTTTTTGTGTTGTGCATTATATTTCAACTGTTGATCTATGTGTAATTGGTATGTAGAAGACGTGCATTTTGATTTTCTACAGTTTCAATAAAACTGTTCAGCAATGCTGGCTATTGCGAACTTAAGCCATATTAAAACTTACATATGTAACATATATGTTTTGCGTCATGCGTTGCTTTTAAGAACTGAAAAAACAGTTTCCTTTTTTATTTGTTACGAAATTGTTAGTGTAAAGCTTGCATCTTAGTAAATGAAATCGTTTACTTCATCTGAAACACATCCACCAGCATTTCTTGCAAACGACCTGAAACATCAAGTGGCCAGACGAGACGCCCAGCTTTGAAGTTCTGGCAAACTGAGGATTTCCCAGCGTGTGGAGAGTTCACTCATTAAACAGTCCTCGGCGAAGTGCAGGACGTGTCACTGGCATGGAGGACAGCAGGATTCCTCACATTCTTCTGCATTGCCAGCTGAAGCAAGGGGGCCGACCATTGTGACCAAGGTAGTTATTTATACTGGAGGCAACTTTGAGAGGTGCAGTGTGGGCACACTAAACTGAAAACACACTGTCCTTGATAGATCCTTGCTAGGAGAGAATTCTGGCCTGTAAAAACACAAAGATTTTAGGGATGAACAAAGGGGGGCGGTGCCATTTGGCTAAAGAGATACAGGAGGAGGAAGGGTCTCCACCCCACCTCCCCCCCCCCTCACCCCCCACCCCCTCACCTAGCTGAAATTCTTCCTCCATCTCTGCATTGTCTTGCGCTGACCATGTGCCTTAAAGACAGGCTTTCATTCCACCAGACACATTCTAGCCCCATGAAATGCTCGCCTACTCGTCTGTCAAACCAAATAGGCTCAGCGTGACGTATTACTTTCATGTGCACTGACAGTAATGAGTGTGCATGACCTTGATGTTCAGGGGATCGTGTAGTACGACACTCTGTCTTACGTGTGCATTTGACAATGTAGTATGACACATTACCTTGATTCTGATGGATGATGTTTGTGTGCCATTTATTACATTGATGCACGGCGAAATGAGGTGATCATGTAAAACTTTATGTTTAAGAATGTGCGATGTATATGGTATGATTAATTGGCAATTGTGGCGTTCCCATACAACAAGAGCGTGGCCACAGTGCACCGCATAACCAGTGCAGACAAAACAGGTACAACAACACACGATCAAGCAGTACCATACCCATCACACGGTGGTGTGGTGTGTGTGTGTGTGTGTGTGTGTGTGTGTGGTGCGTGTGCAGATTCCTGGGCACCATACTGTGGCAGTCATACTTTCAGGGGTGCTGTCAGTTCGTAGCAGCCGCGAGGCCCAGTGCTTACTCTGTGGTGGCCGATTGGGGGGGTCTCTGCTTTTCGCTGTAGCGGCCGTGGCCGCCTTTTCTTGTGGGGCTTTTCGGTGGGGGGGGTACTCGCCCCGTGGCCTAGTAGGGTACGCAGGCTCAGTAGGCCGTCTCCACCCCCCCCCCCTCCTCACCCCCACACACTCCCCCCCCTCCTTGCCCCCATTCCCCCCCCCCGTGCTTTTTGTCATTCCCCACCCCCTTAGATCAAGAAAAACAATACTGTCCACTTTCGAATTTTGCCTCTCCTCTTTTTCATTGGGCTATTTTCTTACTCTGTTGCCGTCGAAGTTACGATGAAACCTCACGTCACCCATGCCGCCCCTAGGGGTAATCACGTGTCCACAGCCATAATCGTCCAGGCTGCCGCAGACCCTTGCCGTACTGGACTATCCACATGGAACGCAGTATCAAATGACTCAAGTCTATCAGTAGGGGACAAAACCCAAACCAGGACACACTGCACTGCGCCGAGGTCACTATCTGGTGTGTGTTCATGAAATCACAAGAGAGAAACAGCCCAGCATGTGCTTTCAGAAGTAGCAGAATATTTCTTAGTGCTGTGATGCACCCATTTAATTTTCGAAACCAACCGCTCGATTCACCGAAACGCCGATCATTCTGATCGCTGTAGTTGGTCTGTTATCAAAACAAGGTCAGGGGGATACAGTGGTGAAGATCTAGAACGTGCTAGTTTATGAACTTAGACCGTTTTGTAGTATATGTATAGATAGACGAGCAACCCGACAGTGGAAGGGCCTGAAAAGTGGGAAAAGTCGTCGGGCGATATAAGAGATAGGAATGTGGTGGTTTATGAATTAAGCCTGCTATCACATCGTCATTAGTGATCACAGAAGGGTAGATCCCTATCCTTCACCCTTTGATACATACACACACACCCTCTCGAACCCCGTCTCTTTCACCAAGACAGAAATGGCCTGATCTCTCTCCGTAACTCTCATCTCTTGCGCGCAAGGTCATACTCAGCCCTCTCTATCCTAAACCTAGTAGACCTTTGGGTGTCGGTTTTTTCGGATAGTAGGGGCGGGAAATGAGGGGAGTGGCTGGGGTAAACTGGATAGGCAGTGGTTATCGAAATGTGAATGGGCGGGCAATGGGGGTAAGTTGGATATCTGTACAATCTCAAATCCCTCTATCTCCGCTCCTTTGCAGCAAACAAAACTCTCTTACCTCGATCGAGGCAAAAGGTCGGTCAAGGGAAATCTCAAGTCGCGACTGCATCAAGTCTCTCAACGAAATCTCTCATCACGCTGCTGTTCGACGAGTTTTACCTTTTGGTAATGTAAACACGAAAGAACCATCAGAGCAATTCTATCCATCTTCTAGTATCAGTAAAACGTTTTAGCTGAGTCAAGTGCTGGGTGTCGGTGTGAAACGTTCTTGTTAACTTTATTATTTGTATCATAATAATTAATTAAAGAAAAAAATTGTGTTAAATGATTGTTCATTACTCCCCATCATGAAAGGCATGGCCTAATAAGTCCATTTAAACATCTGAATCTAAACATCTGGAATCTCTCTCGGAAGCTCAGACATAAAGAACGTACAGGAGTACGTCCGGGGGGTCTCTCATCTCCATGGAGTAGTAGGGGGGGGGGGAGATGAAAAAAAAAAATAGTAGTATTTTGATAAATATAATAAAAAAAGTGGAAGAAGTCAGAAGATTAGATTATAGGATATATAGTGTGATGTGGATGCTGATGTTGTTGGTTTGTGTTGTGTTGTGTGTGTGTGGTGTGTATGAGGTATAAAATGGAGCTCAGAGTACAAGTATATTTTATATACCTCATTTTAAAAGATGTTGCTGGAAAAGAAAAAAAGAACGAGAAGCCCCAGGTGGTGTGGGCGCTTGTTTTAGGAATCTCGAAGAAAAAAAGGAAAAATGCATTTGATAGTCAAAAATATAAGGAGTAGTGAAAGTGACACACACAACACACACACCACACACAACAACACACCGCCACAAAACAACACACACGACGAGCGGCAAAAAAGCGCGCGCACACACGAAACACATAGGGGGGGGGATATGTCCAAACAGCTTTGTGTCTTAGTACGACACGAGTGCACGAATTGTCGACAGTACAGGTGCATTAATAGCCCTCTAACAGTGATAAAAAAAACGAGACCCATGTGCATCAGTTCGTGTTTTTTTTTTTTTTTTTTTTTTTTTTTTTTTTTTTTTTTTTTTTTTTTTTTTTTTTTTTTTTTTTTTTTTTTTTTTTTTTTTTTTTTTTTTTTTTTTTTTTTTTTTTTTTTTTTTTTTTTTTTTTTTTTTTTTTTTTTTTCTGACAACAGGCAACAACGTTTTTTTTTTTTTTTTTTTTTTTTTTGTCTTTTTTTTTTTTTTACAAGAGTGGCTGCTGAAGATTTGGTCTGAAGGAGTATGGGGGCAGAGGACGGAGCATTCGAACGCTAAGAGCCGTTCTATAGAAAACAGTTTGGGAATGGTATGTTCTGTGAAGTGCTATCTTTGACGACACGTGAACCTTTTACATGTCATTCGATACATATGTGCAAGCTCGCGTAAGCACGAAGTGCGTGTATGCGCGTGTGCGTGCGTGCATGCGCGCGCGCGTTTGTGTGTGTGGTGTGTGTGTGTGCGTGTGTGTGCGCGCGTGTGCGTGCGTGCGCGCGCGGCGCGCATGTGTGTGTGTGATTTTCCAATAATTAAGCAAATATGAATGTCACTTTGCCTTCCGTAGTTTTTTTGTCTCCCAATGATGACTTGAACTTCAGAAGCTGCATTGCACTGCATTGTTTTACAGTACACTACACATTCAGACATGAATTGTTTTCATTTGTTCGCTGTTGCTCTTAGTGATATTGGATTTTTGCGCTTTAAAACGCTGGGGCTGAGGAATAGACTAGGGTGAAGAAAGGAGGTGCAACAAACAAAAGAAGTTCCATGAAACAATCAGTGGATGTCAGATCAGGCAAAACCAATCCTTATGGGGATGTTTTTCATCAACAAGACGGATTGCCTTCTTTCAGCTTCGGTGTCAGATGTCCTACATGAAAGAGATTTACAGGCATGACTAATATCCCATGTCATTACTGTACGGTTTTGTTTGTTTGTTTGTTTTTATTGTTTGTTGTTGTGTTTTTGTTTCTCTTTTGTTTGTTTGTTTATTAGTTTGTTTTTTTTTTTTGGGGGGGGGGGGGTGGGTGGGGGGGAGGGGGGGGTGGGGGGGGGGTGGGGGGAGGGGGAGGATGTTTCATGTCTTTTTGTTTACCTGTGTTTCCCAGAACATCAACAGTCATGTCCGTTTTCTACCTCTGTGGACATTGGTGCTCCTGGTTTCCACGTCTCTTTCCACTTACACATAATATTGCATCATATGACATTACATCACATTATGGCACATCATAGCACATCACATCACATCACATCACATCACATCGCAATCACATCACATTACACTACGCTACTGTCCAGGTATAGGAGCAGTGTCGGCAGCCGTGTGCTCTCTGTAGATAGTTCTGTGCTTGGTCATCATCAGTGATCACTCACACAGTACAGCACTGCAAAGAACAGTACAGTACCGTATAATGCAATGCAGTACAGTACAGTATAGTACATCACAGTACAATACCGTATAATACAATGCAGTACAGTATAGTAAAGCACAGTACAGCACAGCACAGTACAGTACCGTATATAATACAATGCAGTACAGTATAGTAA
This sequence comes from Conus betulinus, assembly GCA_016801955.1. Taxonomy (NCBI): domain Eukaryota; kingdom Metazoa; phylum Mollusca; class Gastropoda; order Neogastropoda; family Conidae; genus Conus; species Conus betulinus. Next base: position 7,458 of record JADBJO010034983.1, read on the forward strand.
AGCACAGTACAGCACAGCACAGTACAATACCGTATAATACAATGCAGTACAGTATAGTAAAGCACAGTACAGCACAGCACAGCACAGTACAGTACCGTATAATACATGTAGTACAGTATAGTAAAGCACAGTACAATACAGCACAGTACAGTACCGTATAATACAATGCAGTACAGTATAGTAAAGCACAGTACAGCACAGCACAGTACAGTACCGTATAATACAATGCAGTACAGTATAGTAAAGCACAGTACAGCACAGCACAGTACATACCGTATAATACAATGCAGTACAGTATAGTAAAGCACAGTTACAGCACAGCACAGTACAGTGCCGTATAATACAATGCAGTACAGTATAGTAAAGCACAGTACAGCACAGCACAGTACAGTACCGTATAATACATGCAGTACAGTATAGTAAAGCACAGTACAGCACAGCACAGTACAGCACAGCACAATACAGTACCGTATAATACAATGCAGTACAGTATAATAAAGCACAGTACAGCAGCAGCACAGTACAGCACAGCACAATACAGCACCGTATAATACATATGCAGTACAGTACAATAGAGTACTGCGCAGCACAGTAAAGTACAGTGCCGGTAACACAATGCAGTACAGTACAATAGAGTTATGCGCAGCACAGTAAAGTACAGTGCTGTGTAACACAATGCAGTACAGTACAGTACAGTACAGCAGCGTACAGTACAGTATAGTACAGTACAGCAGGGTACAGTACAGTAGAGTACAGTACAGCAGGGTACAGTACAGTGCAGCACAGCATAGTACAGTACAGCACAGCACAGCACAATAAATGGTGTGTTGCCAAGATCGGAAAACAATGTCAGCAGCCGTCATGTCATCTTAAGATAGAGCTTGAGTCATTCTCAGTGTACATGGATACATTACATTCCATTACATTGCATCACATTACATCACATTACTATGCATTACATAACATTACATTACATTGCGTTGTATTACATTACATTACATTACATTACATTACATCACATTACTATACATTACATATCATTGCATTACTACTACATTACATTACTGTCCAGGTCTAGGAGCTTGTCAGCGGCCGTGATGTCTGTGGACAGTTCCGACCTTGGGTCATCCTCCATGTTCGCTCACACATTACATTACATTACATTACATTACATTACATTACGTAGTGTACCGCTGTCCAGGTCTAGGAGCAGTGTCAGCGGCCGTCATGTAGTCTGTGGACAGTTCCGTTCTTACGTCATGCTCCATGTTCGCTCACACATTACATTACATAATATAAAATGGCATAACATTACATTACATTAGATTACAATACATTTATATTACTTTACATGGTGTACCACCGTCCAAGTCTAGGAGCAGTGTCAGCGGCCGTCACGTCGTCTGTGGACAGTTCTGTCCTCGGGTCATCATCCATGCTGACGCACAACGCGTACAGGGCTACCCTAAGACCCCAAGGAGAGTAGACTGTCTGTTCCTTTACCAACAGTCTGGGTGAGTTCAGCCTGAACACCAGCTGACTGACTTCGTTTTCCCAATCTGATCATCACAAACATAACCGTCCCTAAAACAGTTCTTTAAAGTAGTGGAAAATGACAAAACGGGCACAATAGATATCCATAGGATAAGTGTTTGGCTGTTTCGATTAAAAAAAAAAAAAAAAACCCTTAAGATTTTTGACATTGTATGTTATCACTTCACTGTTAGAAGTGTGTGTGTGTGTGTGTGTGTGTGTGTGTGTGTGTGTGTGTGTGCATTTGGAAGTGCCATCTGAAAAAGACGGGATGGGCAGAGGAGAGCATCACTTTTTTTTTCTTTCTTTTGTTTTTTTTGTTTGTTTGCTGTTTTTTTTCTGCCTCCCTCCATATAACGATGTTGACTTATCACTGTGAATTGCTTGCTGCATGCCATGTTTTGTTTTGGGCAACTCCCCCAATTGCCATGGGATCGTTCACGTGCGCTAACGGCATGCTACACACAGGATCTCAGTTGATTGAAAGACCCTGGCAGTGATGTTACACCCTGGGGATAGGGAGAGAAGGGATGATGTGACGGGTTGTGTCCAAGTGACAGACATTGCGCATAAGTTTACAAGGCGTGAACAAATATGGGGTATCAAAACCATGATCACGACACACACACACACACACACACACACACACACACACACCATATATATATATATATTATATATATATATATATATATATATATATATATATGTGTGTGTATGTTGGATCAGAACAGGCACCATGATTACCTCCGAGGTGGCCCAGCAGCAATGCAGTACCCTCCGTTGGTAGGTTGCCCTATGACGACTTTACGTAGATTATACCGTATGGACTGTCTGTGTTAAAAAAGTGCGACACACCTGCTTTATATCATGAGGACACCCGATCACGGTGAGTTGTTTGGTAACCGTGAAGACGCTAGGTAATTGTTGAGACAGTTTTGATCACTTGAGAGCGATTGGTAACCTTGTGGTCTCTAAAAGACACTTGGTAATCTTGAGGTCACTTGGTAAATTTGTGGTCACGTCAGGACACTTGGTCATCTCGAGTCACATGATAACCTTGAGGTCACTCACGGTCATTGTTGGTAAATTTAGGTGGTACAGATGTGGTCATTTGAGGACAAAGGATAGACTCAAGAACACTGGGTAGGCTTGAGGTCACAACGTTCTCTGATGAACGACATTGACCCCCTTTACCCAAAGTTTATGAATCATCGTCTGGAGACTCTGTTATGAATGTCGTTTAAAAATGATGCTGATTGTTATTTCTGATTTTTTTGTTTTCCACAGCCAAATTTGTATGGTCTAAAAAAAAATGTGGACCATGCCAGCTGTACATCCCTCCTAAGGGGAAAAAGCGTTGATTTGTTTTTTGTGCTTTTTGTATATGAATGTGTTGCTGTTGTTGTTGTTAGTTTATTTGTCATTGTAATTGCTTTTATTTTTTTAGGTTTTTTTGTTTTTGTTGTTTGTTTATCTGTTTTTAGAGCAGGGAGTCCTTGCATGAATAACAGAAGTGCTTCGTTTCTCTAACTGTCACAGATGTCACTTTTTGCTGAAATCTTGACAGGTTGGGAAGAAGCATGCATCTTGTTTGTTGTTCAGGTTTTACTGCCAAACGTGCCTCCAGCGTAACATGATCATGTGGAGTACTGCATCATTCAAAATAGCGACAATGCGCTTCGTAGTTATCAGTTAAGCAAAAACTGAATTTGAATAACCTTGTCAAGAAAAAAAACGCAAGAGAGCAAAAGACAAGTAGGTTTTAATTTTAAATGGTAAAACAGAAGAGCAAGAGCAAGAGTTTGCAGTGAATCATGAAAAGTGTCAGCCATTTTAACCACCTCAACCCAGCTGTTTTCTAAAGCTGAAGCACACTAGCAAGTGGTCTTTTGAACAAAATGTTTATAATTACCTTGGAGGTGTATGGGGGAGGGGAAATCATGGATGTAAGGAAAATGATGAGGGTAGATGGGAAGGAAAGGGAAGGGGGGAGGAGGGGAGGTAATACAGTGGCTGGATCACCCGCTCCAGATCAAAACCAAGGTTAAGCAGGATCGGGGCGTATGATGAGCAGGGGCTGTGCCCTCTCTTGATCACATCCTCCCAAGTCCACCCAGCTGTCAAAGGGCACCTGGCTCCCCTTCAGAGACTGGGCAGCAGGTATGTAACTATGGTGAAGAGGTAGACAGCACTGTCATCAGGCTGGACTCCAGAGATGTTAAGGTCTGTAACTCCTCGTTCCCTAACGGGTCACCTGTACCTTTTGAAACCCATTTTGTGACCTGTATCCATGGGAATGGAAATTGCTTGGAGTTGTCGGACCCTGTTGGAATTGGCGTAACAGTTGTCACCCTTGTCTGTGGTTTCTTCATCTGGTTAGGGAGAGTATACATTCCGACTGCTCTTCCCATCTTTCAGAGATGATTACTGTTTGGTGTGAAAGGGGAAACAATCATGCCTGAGCCCGATTTCCCGTTTTTTCCCATTTTCTTTTTTTTAACCTTTAGTCCTCAAAGATAATATGACGTAAATGTTAAATGAAAAGAAGCTGATGCAGACAGCAGATTGTTTAAATGTCATATCCATTTTAAAAGAAAGGCTACTATGCTGCCGAACGAAGCACACAAACTACTACTAAAAAAAACACGACGCGTTTCGACCACTTTAGCCTTCTTCAGACAAGTCTAACAACATTCAAGAAAATGAAAAGGAAGAAAAAATAATCACTTATCTCTCATCCCCGGATCTCCCAAAATGGCAAAATGTGTTTGTCTTGCAATTCGTTTTCTTTTGTTTGGTGGCATAGCAATTTTTTCTGTTCGTTTTGAATTTCCGCAAGCAGTAACCTGGCTTTGAAACTGTCATTTTTCTGTTTATTTATTCTCGCCTACCTTTTTTTTTTTTAAAAGAATATAATATTAGTATACGTTTTGAATATATGACTCGCCGAATTCTGTCAGCTACTTTGTGATTGGTAGGAAGATCCATGTGAAGTCCTCTGTTGTCTTTGTCAAAAACTCTGGTTTGCTGACTTTTGTTCAACATACACTGATAGACATGTATGGTCTCAATGGACAGACTTATCTCAGAATTCTCCCTTTGTATCGGCGGAGGCTGTGTCTCAAAGGTATAAGAATATGAAACCATTCATCAACCAAGAAAGGACCAAAAGAAGTGCTCCACTGAAGACAAAACTAAAAGGCGACGGAGTTCACGTGCACAAGGGGTAACCAGCTGTCTGAGAAGATAGGTTTGAGGCCATACTGGTTCTGTCTCCTATACTCCATTAGTGCGTGGAGCTGTGAACTTCCTGACTGTCTGAGCCTCTCCACACCCTGACGTAACACAGAATCATCAGTGAACCATTCCGTTTTACACCCATGGCCTTTGAAACAAATGGACCATCTGATGTAACCTGGAATCATCCGTTAATCAATTCGTTTACGATCATAGCCTTTGAAACAAATGGACCATTTTTGTTCTTTGCAGATCTGTTCAGTGATTTGTCTTCATGTACTTTGTCAGGGTTTTTTTTTTTTCTTTTAAGATATATTTGTAAAATTTGCAAAGTTTCTTTGTATATTGTGGATAAATGCGTTCAAAGACTCTTTCGAAATGCAGGAGTCAAACCATATACTTATGTTTCTTCCTAATGATATGTTCATCAGCTAGTTACATTGCCCCACTGGACTATTGTTTTTAAAGATGTATTTCATATTTCATCATTTTCTTCAGATGCATGCACTTTTAAAAACAGAGTAGGATCAATTCATTCATTGCAGTTTCTTTATATCTTGTGGTTGATTATTTCACAGA
>JADBJO010034984.1:5000-12809 GCA_016801955.1 Conus betulinus
GGGGGGGGGGACATCCGAAGGTACCAGTGAAACTCAGTGAAGTTCTGTCCTCAACGGGTCCAACCAACCAGTTGGAAGCAATCCTTCACTACTCTGTGTTGACAAAGGCAGCAAGCACGCACAGCGACATTCCGTTAAAACTACGCTCCATTGTATCATGGACACTGGCAACATATGCTAACTACTTCTCGCTTCTCAAAGCTGTTTTCCACGGACCTGAGCCAGTTCTCACTCACTCATTTTGACTCACTAATTTCAGCGGCTCTCATAGTATATGCATAAAAAAAGTCGTTTGACAGTTTTCAAAAAAAATTTCGTCCGACTTTTTAAGGATAAAGAATCGAGGAACACTTCAGCATTAGTGCGGAGCGGAGTTTGTGACCTACTCGCAAAGAAGTTTAGAACTTTGGACGAATCATAGACCTAACTTAACGTTATTATTCATAAATAAAATAGACAGGAAAAAAAGAAAAAGACAAGAAACCGACGAAGTTTTCAAACAATGTAGTTTCTTATCCAGGGACCTAACTTGACTTTATGATTCTGGCGGGACTTTCAGGATGGAAGACTGTTGGTTCGATTCCGATCAGAGGTTCTGAGTTGTGGGATTGTACCCCCCCGGACCAGCTACTGCAATCCGATGTGTTTGAGACACTGATGGGAAGACCAGAGCCACACAGGTAAGTTTTGTCCACTTCGCCGATCGAGGCTCCTTTGAGACCGTTGGTCAAATATTGTGGTCAGGGTTGCCGTTTGTTTTGTCTCTCGAACTTGGTGGACGACCGGGACATGGTGTGAAAAGACATGTGGAAGACATCTTCGTCTCACAATGGAATAATATTTTTTTTTTTTTAGCGTCTTCTTGTTCATCTTTTCATCGTCATCGCTCTTAAGGATACCAAACACTTTCATGAAGTAGTGGATTTCATTTCTTCATCCACAAATTGGCTTTTTGAAGGATGGGGGACTGGGAGTATAGTGGTGTTTTTGTCCGTGTTTGGTTTTGATAGGTGAAGGAACATGACGAATTTGTTACGGAAGAGAATTCCAAATACGCGGTGCACAGAAAAAAAAGATATGACCAAGAGTTCATCCTAACTTAAAGGTGTCTGAAAAACTGAATTCTGTTGCCCGAAGAAAACTGCTTCAGATAAATCAAAAAAGGATGTCGCGTATCTTAAGCGTGGAGAGAGTGATATTTGTGTACACAATGTGTACATATGGAAACAGTTTCTTACGTATAGGAAACAATCACTCATAAGTGTTACGGATGGGTGGTTGCGCGTGTGTCTGTCTGTCCGACTCTCTCTCTGAAATATGGATGCGTGTTCGAGTTTAGCTAACACACACACACACTCAACCGAACATAGACAGCTAGGCAACAGCAGTTCTTTTCCTATTCTACCTTGGCCATCAAACATACGCAAACGTTAATAAACATAAACAAGCGCACGAAAAACACACCTCAGCACAGGTGTAGAATAGTATATATATATATATATATATATATATATATATATATATATATATATATATATATATATATATACATACATACACATACATACATACATAAGTAAGTGGCGAACACACGCCCACACTAATTATGTCTTCAGAACGCACACCAACTACGGGTGCACAGTAATACAGCTAAACTAGCCAAAGTCTACTGGAGATGCGGTGGCTGTCAGCAGGGGTAGAGATGATGACACGAAGATGAAGTGACGTCTCTGTCTACCAGGGAAACTTGGGACTACACACACAAGCAAGCGACGACTTCCTGTCAAAAAATAACAGACCACACAGAGGATACACAAAGTAGCTCTCTGCTACACCTGAGGTATCAACTTCAACTTCCCAGAGCTGTGGCTCCACACACAAACACAACAAAAATCTGGCAATGCGCTACGACGCGCACGGTGGGCGACGCTCGACGACAAGGACAGCGTTGACTCAGCAGAGCTCTGTCACACAGGCGGTGGTTCCGTCTCGGCGGAACCAACGCAGAAGGCACAGCTGGCATACAAGACGTAGAAACTGGACGGCGCCGTCTCCTGGACAGACGAGTCTCTGGCACAGCTGGCTTGTCGGGTCCTTGCTGCTGGTGGCACCAGCCTGTCCTGCACCCAACGCAGGTGAAGAACGGGGATGAACAACACAGGTCCCGGACCCGAAGTAAAGACAACCAGTTTCCATCAAATACCAGGGACACACAATAATAATAATAATAATAATAATAATAATAATGATGATGAAATTTTATATGCGCCCCATCTCTGATGAGCTCAAAGCACTGTAGTGACGCACGGTTTCTGCGCTCATAGGCAAGCTCAGCGGAGAAGTGTTCACTGACTGTCAGGTAAACAAGCAGACGAACTCTGGCAGTACGACACGGGAGCTTGAAGAGAGCGGACTAGTTAACTTATAGTTAGCTAGGGAGCTCAACACTCGGCCTTGAGTGTACTACAGTGTCGTACTACAGTAACACTAGTGACAGACCAGTGTTAGGGCCTCCAGGTTATAGGAGACAGTTTTGCCCTAGCACTGCGACAGTACAGCCGTAGACGGTTACAACGGCTAGGACAGCTTTGACAGTACCACTGCTGGGCCCGGAGATGGACACTGACAGAAAGACAGTGCATCAGCTGCTGACCCTCTGACGCAAGTGAACTGCTTGGACAGAGTGTGTCGCAGACTGGCCTAGAAGACAGTGACTAGACCAGACCTTACTTGGTAGCTCATGCCAGTGAAGGGCTTGGGAAAGAATCCTGACGAAGCCCCCAAGCCAGAGTCTGGACTGACCAGGTAAGGTAGAGTGTGTGTGTGTGAGTGCAGAAGTGCTGTGTATATAAACGAACTTCTCTTGAGTGTAGGGAAAACACTTCAGCGCTTACAAAGTGTGAATAAAAGCATAAACTACAATGAACAGCTGTATTCATGCCAAAGATAGAAAGAAAATTGAGGCAAACTTCATAAATATTAGGGAAGAAAATAAACAAGTCACAAATATCTCACATAATTAAAATCACTCAATGTGACATGATGAATCTCCAATATACAAAATGCAAGCGTACGCGCGCGCACCTGGGGAACTGGGAAAACTTCTTTGACTATCGAGTCTACTGTTCAAAGACACATCACACATTTCGTAGACAGAGCGCTTTATCAAAATTCGCCACAATTTGACAAGATTTCAATCAACGAGACACTTTACTTCTTTCATGATTAATGCTTCAAAAGTTTAACAAAATGAGACGTCATCTTTCTTCAAACTTATAATATTTGTATTGGCGAGGAAAGACTACCATATAGACCTTTCATACTGAATGAACAAATATGTTTCACATAAATCTTCACAATACGCGAAAGAGTAATCAACATATTCTTATCGCCTCTCATCTAGTTTATGACAAAATTTTTTTTTTTTTTCATTCATTTTCCTTTTTTTTTCATTTCCCTCAAACTGCTGTTCTTCAATATCAACATCGATCTCACATACATGACAATCTTTTTGCATTACTTTTGTCAAAGCAACTATTCTTCATTGCCAGTATTCATCTCGCATATATACAGCCCTGATATGGCCCTTTGCGGTCGGCTGGGCTATAAGCAACATTATCTTATCCTATCTCACATATATGACACAGTCTTTGCGCATTCTTGTTCAACATCAGGTAAGTGTTCACTATACATCATACAAGATAACATAGCAAAAACTGGCTTTAAATAACTCGGTGAATGATTTCCAAACATTCCTCTCTAATGGATACATAGATATGATTGTTCATCATTGGTATCTGTCACTACTACATGCATATGAAAATGGTTCACATTTCCATCTAGCTCTCCGCATCGGAAACTAGGATGATTTTCTTTTACATCAGAATCTATAAAGATTTCCTTTAAGACATCCCACAGTATAAAATTCATTCCAGAAACACCAAAACATACAATAATTTCCATTGCTCACCTCCGGAGCTCATCATTATAATTCTTTATCAAAGAAATAAACAACTTTTTTTTCTTCTTCTGAAACAATACTAGGCAGAAGCTATATCCTATTTCAATCACAGTATGCTTCCTCTCCTTTTCTCTCTGACGAAGACTAAACAATTTACTTAAAACACAACAGCAGATTAAAACACAGCAAAACCATGAATGTTTTCTCTCTTTCTTTTATGAAACAAAAACCTTCACTTTCTCTCTTTCTTTTCACAAAATGCAAGCCTTTACTGGCGCTGAGAAAGTACAACGCCCAAACATGGGGAGAAACGATTTCGATCCAGACTCTCAATTTGTGAACTACTCACATACCTGGTTGTCCAATCAAACGTACTGTGAGTCCCTCGTCGGCTGGACTGGGCAGTGGACCTTAGCCGGAATTTCTTTTGAGACTGATTTGATTGCGGCGCTCACCCGATTTTTTTATGATGAACGGGTGAGCTCCTGTTTAGCGGCTTGACCGCATCCGGTCTGCCCGCGGAGTTGATTCAAAAAACTGGGATCGGACGAAAAACGGTGAGTGACAGTCCGTCACAATGAGTTTTATGTGAGATGAGAGGCATCCTCGGCACTGCTACTCGGTGTTGTTGCAGAGACGAGCTCAACCCGGTTCTGCTTCTCACGTCGCCGCCGTAACCATGACTCGTCATGCAGCGCTTTGCATCACGCTGCTTCTCAGCATCGCCTGCAGCAGCGCGTGGGGTGAGGTCAACCTTGGAGACTCCTACACCTCTCTGGTCAACGACTCAGGCAGCTCGTGCCCTATCAAGCTGAAACCAGCGACCTCTTCCAGTGGGTGAGTATGCAGATCTGGGCAGGGAGAGGCCCTGATTGGTTGGGTTGCCTGGTTTGACCCACGTGTTTTTGACGACTAACTTGTCGCAAGTTCTTAACTCGTTCAGTTCAGTTTAGTTCAGTTCAGTTCACTTGGGACTTTAGATAGCCTCACAGCTTTTAGTGTCCCAGTCATCTTATTTATATAATAAACAGTGGTTGCATAATGCATGCATATGCTCAGGATATATTTTACTCTATTCTGTCAATCAAATTGGAATTTTAACATATTTAACTTTGCGTTAGTATCCAGAAGGTTTTTAAAAGTATTCAGATCTTTTGCTTTTTTGATGTGTGCAGGCAGTTTGTTCCAATATGGTGCCACTCTGTTACTAAAATAAAATTTTCTGATATTAGTGCGACAATATTTAACAGAATGCTCAGTTTAAATCAAAAGCGGATGAGTGTGCAGATCTGGGCAGGGAGAGGCCCTGACTGGTTGGGTTGCCTGGTTTGACTCACGTGTTCTAACGACTGAGTAACTTGCTGCGAGTTCTAAACTTATGAATGCTCAAAGTAAGTGAAGAGAGGCGATGGCGTATATGACTCATGCGCGTGACTACACACTACACAAAGATGATGGGCAAAGAATGGGTGGGGTAAATGGGCAGGGACAGAGCCATGTAGATACTTTCTTTTGTGTGTGATCTGTCAATTCCTTACTGGTAAATGGGCAGGGACAGAGCCATGTAGATACTTTTCTGAGTGATCTGTCGACTCCATACTAAATGAATCATACTGTTTCCTCAGATCAGCCTTTCGTGTTCAGTGTAACATTTTGTAAGGGCTACAATGCCTACATGACATAAAAAACCTGAGCGTATTCAAAGTGGTCCTGACGACAACAACCCGCTCGTCTCCATTTCCCACACCTTCCTTCATGAATTTCTGTGCGACAACCAATGTCAAGTTTTGTTAAGAAACACTCTTTTCAGGGATGTAGAAAACAAAGAGATAGAAACAAACTTTCTAAACTAGTCTAATGGTTCAAACAGCTCAATGACCTGTTTTACGTCTCTGGCTCGATGTATCTGGCTCGATGTATCTAGCACCATGTATCTGTAGCGGTGTACAGTCGACCAACAAAAAACACCTCCCCTGCAAGGAGTATGCAGCTGTCAACATTGTTCTGAAAGAGCAGACTCCTTGAAGAGCAGACTCCCTTATTTTGATGACGGGCTACTTCTGCTCTTCTAGTCGTTAATTCCCTTAGTTCCTCAACCACACGTGCAGTCCTCTTTTCTTCACCCACTAATTGCCTCCCCCCCCCCCCCCCCCCTCCCCCGCCCTTCCCCTTTTCAGTCGCTCGGTTCCTCTGTCCTTCTGCCTCTGGTAAAGACTGCAGCGGTGCCCTGACCAGATCCCAGCTAGAACACCACATCCAAGTACAGTGGGACAATACCGATTCCAAACCGTACTACTAACGTCTTTTCTTCATCTTAGATCTTTACTTAATCTCCTTTCCTTTCCACTTCTATCTCCCTAAATCTCCTTTCCTTTTCCCCTTCTATCTCCCTAACCATCCCTCCCCTCAACACGCACAGACTCCACCCCACCCCCCCCCCCCCCTACACCTCACTTACATACCATACTCCCCTCTACCTTTCACCTCTCCCTCCCCTCCCTTCAAACCACTCCTCACCCACCAACCTTAGCGCTCTTCTGCACTCATGTTTGCAAGACTTTACATGACTCCCCCCCCCCCCCCCCCCATTTGTCCTGTCTTGTACGTATTCTAAACGCGAACGTGTGTCATCAACAACATATATTGAAGACATGACTTCTGACTGAACGTTGAAACACTCACATATTTTTTTTTTCTTATTGCCTCCTACGGTAGTTTACTGTGCAGTACCTGTGACTGAAGAGGGAATTACTACTTTGCTTGTTTGTGGCGTTGGACGCAAGCTTGGGGAGTATGTGGCAACACGCCACAATGACAATATTGCACTAAATAACCCACGTACACGTTTTGAAGCGTAGCATGAATTTGAGCCAGAAATTTAGATAAAACTGTAATAGATCACATGAACAACCTCCCCCCCCACCCCTTTAATCATCTGACTTGTTTTTAGGTCTTTCAACCAATGACATCATTCACAATCTAGACATGCATGAACTGCTCCTTACCTGATGTCACAATTCAGACCTTTGCACTCACCCGTGATACCTACCTTTGCGCCAGGTGGTTTCCCCAAAACGGTCCCATTCTTTTCATTGTAATCTGTCTGCTTGGAACCACCTGGTATGTACCTTGATAGGCATATGGAAGAAAAGAAGGTGTATCAACTTTCAGACACAACAGAAATTCTCAAAACAAGATAACTGTGCCTTTCTGTAAATACTCTACTCCTTAAGCAAGGCCTTGGCGCATTAATCTTTTTTGGTGTGCTGCTTGGTGCCGATGTTTCTTCTCCGGCATGTTTAGAGTAGCTCCTCTTCTGCAAACTGTTGTTTGTTCGCTGCCGTAGGCTGCAATGCTGTTTCAGCGAGTTCGTGTTTTGAAACCATGTCTTGGTTCAGTACAGATTGTCTTAGAATGGGTTTTGAGTTGATTTAATGTTGTAAATTGTGAACTCGGTAATGAATGTGTATTGCATCGCTAACGAAAATTTGCCAGTTCCAAGCTATTGGTGATCGTTTCTGAAAAAACCAAGTGTCTGTCTGTCTGTCTGTCCGTCTGTTGTTGTTTCTCCAAACAACACACACACAGAGAGAGAGAGAGAGAGAGAGAGAGGAGAGAGAGAGAGAGAGAGAGATACACGCGCACACTCACACATCCTATTCACATGTGTGTGTGTGTGTGTGTGTGGATGGGTGGGTGGGTGGGTGGGTAGTGGTGGTGATCTATTCTCCCCCCCCTCTTTTTCTGCCCCCTTACCTCCACCCCCCCCCCGCTGCCACTGTCAACCCTCCTCACACAACCCACCCTCACCCAAAATCTTCATCAACCCAACCCAACCCAACCCAACC
>JADBJO010034985.1:0-2500 GCA_016801955.1 Conus betulinus
GTAGTTACGTGTGTGGGTGTCGGTTATTCCCGGAGATCTCGATATTTCGAAGTGACGTCGCCTCAAAGCTCCGTATTTTCCATCGATATTTACATTCCTTTCAGGATGAGTTGCTGGATGTGGCGAACGCGTTGTGTCTTTTTTCGTTTGGTGATTATTTTGAAATTGGTATACTGAAACCCGTTTTTCGGAAAAACAATACGATACTATTACGTGAAAACCGGAATATGTAGCAATACATTCATAGCGCGCGCGCGCACCCCCACACAACAAACACACACACACACACACACACACCCACACACACACATACGCTCGCGCGCGCGCACCCCCCCCCCCCCCCCCCCCCACACAACACAACACACACACACCAAACGAAAGATTTACGGCGCTCGAGGTTACGCTGACTAACCATGCGCGCTACCCGCACTGATTAACCACGGCCTTCAATTAAGTATTCTGTGCCATCAGGCCATCAAGGCATGTGATATTGCATCTGCAATCGTCTGTAGGCCGTTCTGACTGATCTTTTGTTTGTGACACTTGATAGGCATGATTTTGCACTTTTGCCTGGTTTATTTAGTGTTTAATCTTTTATTTGGTGTCTTCGTTTGTCGTATGCTTTTGGGTTCTGTTTTTGTCCCCCCCAAAGTTCTTTACCCCAAAAGATTTCTATCTCCGTATATGTTCGCCATCATATTGCGATGATTGGGAACATTTTTCCAACCCAGTTTCATTCTCTTCATGGATGTGTTTTTCTGAGCATTACCAGAAAAAGATGGCATTACTCTTTTCTGTTCTTTCTTTCTTTCTTTCTTCGTACACAGTTGAGACTCCTGGCGGGACAATCGCCTGTACAGACAGAGCAGTGGAGTTTTTTGGTGCTGTGTGACCTTTTTTTTTTATCCATCCCGCCACTTGAGCGCAAGCCATACTCCATCTTCCGGAAGGTGGCACATGCTATGTATAACGTGTCATCTATACCAACTTCCAAACTGCCCTTCTCCTTCCGAAAGTATGGATGATAAGTTATTACGGGTACGTGTGTGCCAAGAATGTTGTTGCCGTGCGTTCACACACGGAACTCGGCTTGTGACAGAGTCCACCGAATGACTTGCACAAACGAATCATAAGACAAAAGAATAAGTCTCAGGTTCGAAAAGGGACCTGTACGGGGAATGGAGGGTAAGCAAACCAGATGTTGACTATTCCGGGAAAAAAAAAAAGCCAAAACATATGCCCCGGTTTGCTACCGACTCATCCGAACCCGCAACCCCAACGATGCACAAGTAGCTGTATTCCGGGCCCCAGGCAATTAGATCTAGGGCGACCCACCGCACACCACAGTGGCTGTATCCCCAGCGCCTGGCATACTATTTCACCATCAGATCAGCAGAGCACAGCCATCTGCCTGCCTCTGATGGCCGCTCTCGACTGTACTGGATACACCCACAGCGTCACAGTGTTGTCAACTTTATTTCTAACGTTTCTTGACAATAAATGCCATTGTAACAACATAAGTTGCCAATCTTCTCTCTCTCTTTCCCCCTCTCTCTCTGTGTCTGTTTGTTGTCTGTCTGCGTGCTGTCTCCCTCTCTGTTCCTGTCCTCTGTCTCTCTCTCTGCGGTAACTTCCCTTGTCTGGGCTGCAAGCGATCGGAACTTTCCAAGCCTCGGCAAAAATTTTGTCTGTCTTTACAGGGAAAATTACAAAAACTTGCTTTGTGGGATCACCGGGAATGAGAAGGCTGACGCTCGGCCAAGGCAGGCAGTATCATAGAGCAGTTCAGAGCCACCCAGTGACCTACTCAAGAGGCCAAGAACCAGCATGCCACAAGTGTGTAGCACATGTGAGCCACAGGAGCAGGCGGAGATCTAAAACCGAATATCAAAACGTCATTCTATCAGGACAATCTCGTCCACCGAACGACGTGCACAAACTAATCACAAGACAACATGCGTTTCGCCCTCTTTAGTTCCTTCTTCCACGCAAGAATAACTAACACTCCGGACAACGAAATAAAGAGGAGGCCGCGTCATTCTTGTCAGATTTCGGCGTAGATGGGCGTTTTTTGACAATACAGTCATGGCCGTCCGCCGACTACGCCCCAGACTTCCACTGAAACCTCCGTTGCAAGAAACAACACCTGTGTGTGAGAGATGATCGGTAGTGATCATCGAGACATTTTAGTTTCAAAAGAGAGTACTTATATAGCGCTGTCCCCGGCCAGAGGCCAAGCTCTAACGCGCTTTACAATCCGCATTCTCATTCAACACAATGGGCTGCCTAACCTGGGTAGAGCCGACTGAAGAAACTGCCTGCTGAGCTTCATTCAGTTCGTTTCCCGTGTTATGCAGTCAATATCGTTCATTTAAGTTAAAAAAAAAAAAAAAAAACTCTTTACCCTTCTTTCGATTTTTCACGCAGTTGCATGTATGTATAAAACGTGACATCCATACCAACGGCCACACTTGTTTAAGTTTGGTGATGGGATTTTACG
>JADBJO010034985.1:7500-12808 GCA_016801955.1 Conus betulinus
GAGGTTGGGTGTAGGTTTTGGGGAAGGGACACATTGACGTTTGTTCCAGTTTGTTACACGGGATTTCACGATAGTTATCTTCGGTTGCTTCATTAAACATAAATGAAAAATTGGGTCAGAGTTATGGGCATCTCCCTCGTATGTTCGTGTGTATATGATTCTCTCACTCTCACTCTCTCTATCTGCACGTGCGCGCGCGTATGTGTGTGTGTGTGGTATCTGTGTATGTGTGTGTGTGTGGTGTGTGTGTGTGTGTGGTGTGTGTGTGGTGGGTGTGGGTGGGTGTGTGTGTATGGGCGTGAATGTGTGTGTGTGTGTGTGTGTGTGTGTGTGTGTGTGTGTGGTGTGTGCGCGCGCAAGAGAGAGAGAGAGAGAGAGAGAGGGAGAAAAAGAGAAGAGAGAGACAGAGAGAGAGACGAGAGCAACAGAGAGAGAGAGAGAGAGAGAGAGAGAGAGAGAAGAGCAACAGAGACAGAGAGAGAGAGAGTGGGGTGTGGGGGGAGGGGGGTGAGCGAGAGACAGACATACAGACAGAGACAGGAGACATTACTATGTTTGTACATACTGGTAGCCTTTGCCAATTCCTTTGCCTCCCATCATCATTCCCACCTCTTCATCGTACATTTCTCGTGTCATCAGTCCGTTGTCCTGACTCGTGCAAAACGTCAAGCTTTGTTTTGGACACGCCATGGCTGCGATGCACCACGTCATTCAACCCTTGACTCTCTGACAAAGCGTCCCGTCCATTGCCCTGGCAACGCTGCGGCTCACCCCTGTCTCTTACACCCAAGCGTTCATTACCCTGCACGCTGCGATTCACCCCTGTCTCTGACAAAGCGTCCATTATCCTGCACGCTGGCGGGTTCACCCCTGTGTCTCTGACAAAGCGTCCACTATCCTGCACGCTGCGGTTCACCCCTGTCTCTGACAAAGCGTCATTACCCCTGCACTGCTGTCGGTTCACGGTTTCACCCTTGTCTCTGACAAGCGCGTCCATTATCCTGCACGCTACGGTTCACCCTTTGTCTCTGACAAAGCGTGTCCATTACCCTGCACGCTGCGGTTCACCCCTGTCTCTGACAAAGCGTCTATTACCCTGCACGCTGCGGTTCACCCCTGTCTCTGACACAAAGCGCGTTCATTACCCTGCTGCACGCTGCGGTTCACCCCTGTCTCTGACAAGCGTCCCTTACCCTGCACGCTGCGAAGTACTGAGTAATAGTGTGTTGTTTTCGGGTCCCTTCTGTCTTGCAACGGAACACGCAAGAAATCTGATTTTGTATATGGAGGGAGGGGGCTACAATTGTTATGTTCTTAAAACCTTTTCATTTAGGTTTTTGTAGTCACACGTATAAACCCCCCCCCCCCTCTCTCTCTCTCTCTCTGTCTCTCTCTATAATTCACGCGCGCGCGCGCGCGTATGCACAATACACACACACACACACACACACACACACACACAACACACACACACACATCATCGACAGCCAAAATGAATTAAACACATAATCACAGCACTCCATTCAACGTGGCTCAGATCGGGTGTCGAGTTTACACAGTCACCCGAATAATATTGCATTGTGTGAATGAACGGGGAATATTGATGGCCTGCTCCAGTCCCCTCCCCCTCCCCCCCCCCCCCCCCCCCCCCTCACAACCCCCGAACACACACACACACACACACCCCCGAACACAACCCGAACGCGCGCGCGCGCGCGCCACACACACACACACACACACACACACACACACACACACACACACACACGAACACACACCACACACACACACACACCCACACACACACACACACACACACACACACACACCACACACACACACACCTCGCTTATTTTGTTCAGCATGTCCATCGTTTGGTCAATCAGCGCGAGATGGCATCTCCCTGGAGAATCCACTGGACACACACTCACAACACACACACACACACACACACACACACACACACACACCACACACACACACACGAACACACACACACACACACCACAACACACACACACACACACACCACACACACACACACCTCGCTTATTTGTTCAGCATGTCGTCCATCGTTTGGTCAGTCAGCGCGAGATGGCATATCCCTGGAGAATCCACTGGAGGCCGCTCTGCACTATTCCTGGCCGCCAGCAGCACACCGATGTGACCGACAACATTGGAGCTATTATTATTCAAAGCAGCGGTGATGACCGTCGGGACTCTCTTCGCACACGGTGACCTCCCCTGCGTCCTTCACACACAGCCTCCAGCACGAGGCTTAGTTATTCCCCCCTTTGACTGATGACTCTGTTCCATTCCCAGAGCCGACTTCCACAAGGTGGACGGACAGCCCGGAGATGGCGCTGTTGCGCTCGTCGCCTGGACTGTGAGCAACACGAATGAGTTGCAACTTTTCTCTTTTCTTTCATCACATTGTTTTCCTCATCTCCATTTTCTGGCGTTTGCTGATTGCTTTTCATCTGCTGTGCGTGCGCGCGCGTATGCGTGTTGTGTGTGTGTGTGTGTGTGTGTGTGTGGTGTGTGTGTGTGTTGTGTGTGTGTGTGTGTGTGTGTGTGTGTGTTGTGTGTGTGCGCGCGCGCGCGTATGCGTGTTGTGTGTGTGTGTGTGTGTGTGTGTGTGTGTGTGTGTGTGTGTGTGTGTGTGTGTGCTTTGTTGTATTGTGTTGTGTTGCGGGGAAGAGAGGTGACGAGGAGAAAAGGGCGTTGTATTTTGCTTTCGTGCCACAGAATTGTGGTAGAGAGAGAGAGAGAGAGAGAGAGAAGAGATGAGAGAGAGAGAGAGAGAGAGAGAGTTCATCAACGTAAAAACTAGTGTGGCATCCGTATCACGGTGGGTGGGAAGAGGCGAGGCGGAGACGTGGGTGGGGTGGGGGGTGGGGGGCAATCAGAACTTAAAAAAAGAAAAAGTCGCATTGGTAGTCATAACACTTAAAAAGAATAGTGGCTAACAGCTCATGTCCGTTCGATACCGGGGACCCACGCAATCAGCCCAGTGTCACTGATGAGTACTCCCAGTCGGAGGACGAAGTTGACTTCGGACAGACGATCCTATTGTTTTCCCCCCCGTCGTTTGTCAGGCAAAACAGACTTACGCCACGCTGTTAGCGAGTGTAAGAGCGTCGGGAAACAAACCGCCTATTACTGATGGATGTTTATATCGCCACGTCCGAACACTTTAATGCTTTTTACCTTCCTATTTTCTTACAACCACCACCACCCCACACCACCACCACCACCATCTGCAAGTTCCTCCGTCCACTCACTTTTCACACCAGTCCCCGTGGCGCAGTGGTTTAGCATCCTGGATCGGATTCCAGGCGTAGAGGTCGTGGGGTTCGATTTCCATCGGAGCCATGTATTTATAGGATTTTCTCGCCTCAACCAGCTTCTCAAAATGAGAAGACTAGAACGACACAGTCGAGTTTCATCCATTCAATCGATGCGTCCTCGGAGGTGTTACTCCAGTTCCCTGGGGGGGGGGGGATCCACTAAGACTGCTGGCACCTACAACTCTGAAAGTCTCTACTACTCAAATTCCCTGACTAAGACCTACTGACACCTATATAACTCTGAAAGTGTCACTCAAATTCCCTGACTTAGACTGCCGATTCCTATAACTCTGAAAGTGTCACTTTAATTCCCTGACTTAGACTGGCCGATTCCTATAACTCTGAAAGTGTCACTCAAATTCCCTGACTTAGACTGCCGATTCCTATAACTCTGAAAGTGTCACCTCAAATTCCTCAAATTCCCTGACTAAGACTGCTGACACCTATAACTCTGAAAGTGTGAGTCAAAATTCCCTGACTAAGACTGCCGATTCCTGTAACTCTTAGGACTGGTTGAGGCCGGGACGTATTACGAAACCAAGCGTAGTAAAGTACAACCCTTACTACGCAGTCTCAGAACAGAACGGATCTGTACCTCCTCTTCATCGCTCAGCATGAAATAAAGTCCTCAAACTCTGTGACCCGCCCCACG
The DNA here is from genome assembly GCA_016801955.1 of Conus betulinus. Taxonomy (NCBI): domain Eukaryota; kingdom Metazoa; phylum Mollusca; class Gastropoda; order Neogastropoda; family Conidae; genus Conus; species Conus betulinus. The sequence continues at coordinate 11,503 of JADBJO010034985.1, forward strand.
CCCTGCTCTCATGGTGAGCTCAGATTCGATGTCCCCGCCTCCCCCTCCTACATACACCCTCAAGCGGATTCCTGTCGAGGTCACTGGTATTTGCAGTCTGTGTGGGGACTGTAGTCGGACGGGTATGATGACGTCCCTCAACAGCGGAACGCTCACCTCACGCTGGCTTCGCGACTCCAGCAATTCTTTCTGGAAGGTGCTGGCTGCACTGCCATATTGGACCAGAACAGGCAGTACTGAACACCACCGAAGTGACTCTGCAACAGCGCAGTGTCTTCTCCGTGGGTTGCCTCTGGACGACTTGATATTAAACAGCTCGCTGTGGTTAGCCGGTACCGGGACTGTGACGCACAGGGACAAGCAAGGGAGCGGTTGTGGATGGGGAGCCTGAAGGAGTAGCGTAGGGGATAACGCCACTGCCGTCACACGGAGGATGAGACAACCAAAACAACAACAACAACAACAATAACAATCACAACCTCTCTTTTCTCTACAAATCTTAGCCAAGTCTTTACCTAACAGGCTAAGCAATTACTTTTGGCCTGTATTTCTTGTTCCCGCCACGGCTTGTTTATTAGTTCAGTGGAAGATTTTCCTGTTCTTTTTCTTTTTTTTTCTTTTTTCTATTTCTTTTTTTTTTCTTTGTGGGTTTTTCTGTATTCCTTTTTTTTGTGTTTTGCTTCTCATCTTTTTTTTTTGGTTTTTGTTTTTGTTTTTTCACATTCGGATTTACAGCTATTTTGATGCTTTGTTGTTCTATGGCATCTATCCGTCCGTCCAAACCGCGCACTCTTACATCCTGCTACGGCCTCATCGTCTCCCTCCTCTCCCCCCCGCACGTCTCCTCCTCCTTTCACAATGTAGTCTGGTAGATAGGGGGGGGGGCGGGGGGGGGGGGGGGGGGGGGGCAGACTGTGACTGCTCTGAACTAAGTATTCCAGACCCAACCTACCCCCCCCCCCCCCCCCCCATACCACCCCCCGCCCTCTCCTCTCTCTCTTCTCTCAGAGCTCTCTCCCCCGCTCTCTCTCTCCTCTCTCTTCCCCTCGTTTTACTCTAAACTCAAAAGTGATGCCGTGTGGTGTGTGTGTGTGTGTGTGTTGTGTGTGTGTGTGCGTTGCGTGCCTGGCGTGCGCGCGCGTATTTGTATACCTCCGCGCGCGCGTGTCGTGTGGTGCGCGGGCGCGCGTTGAGGCCCATCAACGCGAACATTTTTTTTTTTTTTTTTTTTTTTTTTTTTTTTACTAAACACCGCTGAGAAATCATACACCGTGTAACCGTGCAAAGTTCTGTCACATTCTGAAAG
>JADBJO010034986.1:10000-12808 GCA_016801955.1 Conus betulinus
TTAACACCACCACCACCACCACAAACTCTCCCCCTATATCATCGTCCTCACCACCCCGCCCACCACCCCCGCCGCAATCTCTCTCTCTCTCCTCTCCCTTCTCTCTCTCCCCCCTCTCCCCCCCCCCCCCCCCCCCCCCCCCCCCCCCCCCCCCGGTGCTATCCACCAAAGCCTATTCTACAGTTCTGATCTTTGCGGTGAGGAGGACCTGAAAGATGAACGCAAAGCTTAGAAAGATAGTCAACGAATTCAATATTTGTAAATGATGATGATGATGATGATGATGATGATGATGATGATGATGATGATGATACTGACGACGACAATAACAACGACGACGACGACGACAACGAAGAAGAAGAGAAGAAGAAGAAGAAGAAGAAGAAGAAGAAGAAGAAGAAAAAAAGAAACAAAGAAGCGTGTGGCTTTGTACACATTATTATGAACAGATTACATACACGCATCCTAAGTCATTTCGCACATGAATATGAAAGACGCGTTCACAACATCCAGTGTAGCAGTATCTCGAAAACACAGGTCAGAAAAGAACCATCAGTACACGAACCTATGAAGACTTTCCCATGTTTAGATGAAAGGTTCATTCCTTCAAAACATGAAAAGAATAACGCGCACAACGACTTCAGCTAGTCCGTATTCTTTTTTTTTTTTCCCCTTTTTTGTTCTATCCCATCTTCTATGCCATCTTCTGAGCCATCTTCTGCGCCATCTTCTGTGCCATCTCATTGGCATTGCACCCACGCCACTCACTCCGACCCCTCTTCCACGACCACAGTCCGGGCACCGGCAATCTGCAGGGAGCATTTAATGCCAAGCCGTCAAGAGGCAACCCACCGAAGGAGACACTGCGCTGCTGCCGAGTCACTTTGGTGGTGTTCAGTGGCGCCTGTTGTGACCCGACACTGCCTTGCTAAGCCCCTTACTGACGATAATAATTGCTTCGTTGCGGAGCCGACGTGTGATGAGCTCTCCTTCCGGATTGCGCCACCACGTCCCTTCCAACGACAGTCCCCATAAATTTGCCGATATCGGCGAACGCGATCGCGACAGAATCGAACGTGGACAGGACATCAAAATTGGGGTCACTATTCCGTATTCTAATTCATGAACCGGACTGACACTCGAGAAAGAGTGCAGACCTCTGCAAAAAGTCCAACAGATCCTGGATCCGTCGTCCCCAAATCCTGGTCGTCCCCACGGATCCGCAACCAGCATTTCATGGATTTGCCCTGGTACCCGCATCCCAGCTTTCTACCACGCCTTGTTTACGATCAGTTTTGTACTTTTTTTGCATGATGTTGTTGATTTAAATTAACTTGACTTATGCCTCTTGATTCCATGTGGAACATAGCGCCGCGACGACACTCCTCCAACGCACGCGATTCTAGCAGGTCCTCCTTAGCTCGGCCCACGTCATTCCGGCGGCCTTCACCTCAGCGTCGACACTCCTGCGCCAAGTCTGTTCTGATGTTTTTGACAAACAAACAAATAACAACAAACAAAAAAACATACAAACAAACAAAAAACAATAAACGCAGGTGAGCTGGTGACTACCTTCGTTGAGGGTTTGGAAATTCACGTTTTCTGATGACAAAAGAAAACCCTGAGTCCATTTTGTGTGTGTTTTCTTATCTGTGTGTATGTTGTTTGTGGTGTGAAGAAAAAAAAAATCAACATACAACGAAAAAAAAAAGTCGTGAAGAATTGGAAAAAAGACGAATAGCAACGAAAGGAGAGAAAGTCTAGAAATAGAAATAAAAGTGGGAGTGAGATGTAACGCAGACGAGCAAATCTATCACCGACACTATACCAATACCATCCCCCGCCTCTCTCGTGCCCCCAACCCCCCCCCCCCCCCTTGCCCCCCCCTCCCCCTCCACCTCATCTTCCTCATGCCCTCTCACTCTGCTCCCCCTCCTCCTCCCGTCATGACCGAACTCGGGTTAGTCTGAACGTTGACAATGAAATGCTGATGCTTGAGAACCACCCGGCGTCACAAACTGAAATTCCTCCTTTGTTCGTTTCTTGGTTGTAGTTGTTGTTGTTGTTGTTTTTTCTTCGTCGTTCTTCTTCTTTCTTCTTCTTCTTCTTCTTCTCTTCTTCTTCTTCCTCTTCTTCTTCTTCTTCTTCTTCTTCTTCTTGTTTTTGTTGTTGCTGTTGCTTTTGTTGGATTGAACGTTAATAATGAAAGTTGATGCCTGAAAATTTCCGGGTTTACAAAATGAATTTCCTCCACTGCTTGTTTCTTGGTCGTTATTGTCGTTGCTGCTGCTGCGCGCTGCTGTTGTTGTTGTTGTTGTTGTTGTTGTTGTTGTTGTTGTCGTTGTTGTTGTTGGATTGAACGTTGATAATGAATGTTGATGTTTGAAAAGCTTCCGGATTTAAAAAATGAAATTCCTCCATTGTTTGTTTCTTGGCCGTGTTGTTGTTGTTGTTGTTTGTTGTTGTTGTCGTTTTTGTTGTTGTTGTCGTTGTTGTGTTGTTGTTTGTCGTTGTTGTTGTGTTGTTGTTGTGTTGTTGTTGCTGTTGTTGTCGTCGTCGTTGTTGTTGTTGTTGCTGTTGTTGTTGTCGTTGTTTGTCGTTGTTGTTGTTTTGGATTGAACGTTGATAAGCAATGTTTGATGCTTGAAAAGCTTGCGGTTTTACGAAATGAAATTCCTTTTTCTGTTTTTCCTTCTTGGTTTATTGCTTTTGTTTTGCTTTACTGCTGCTGCTGCTACTGCTGCTGCTGCTGCTGCTGCTGCTGCTGCTGCTGTTTTTGTTGCTGTTGTTTTGTTGTTACTGTTGCTA
>JADBJO010034987.1:10000-12807 GCA_016801955.1 Conus betulinus
TCTCACCTCATTGGCTGGCAACAACAACACACAACAAAGAATTTTTGGCAAGTTACCCCCTGTACCCCCCCCCCCCCCCCCCCCCCCTCCCTCCTAGATGGTTTCTTAGTAGATGGCCCTTCTCTCCTGCGAGGGTTTAAAAAAACCAAAGCAGACTGACTGCACTTCAGTACAGCACAATGCAGCTTTTGCCTTTGCTCTCTCTCTCTCTCTCTCTCTCTCTCTCCTCGCTCTCTCTCTCTCTCCTCTCTCTCTCTCTCTCTCTCGGGCGCGCGCGCGCGCGCATTCTGATCCTCCTCCATCCTCCAATCGGCCTAACTCTTCCCCTCATTCGGTTCGTACAAGAGTCTCCGTGCAACGTGTCACCCTTCATGTGGTTTCCATGGTTTCCCCTTTGCTTCCAGAACAAGTGTTTCAAGTACTGGCCAGAGGAGGGCCAGACAGTGAAGTACGGTCACGTGGAGGTCAACGTGTCACAGTGAGCACGTGCGGGTCGACTTCCTCGTCAGGGACGTTCTCGGTCAGAGGGCGAAGGGTAAGCCACTGTGGGGAGTTTCTGTTTTGTTCGATGTGCTGTCACAGGAACACGTGTTTTTCGATTCAAGTGCCTATGTGTGTGTGTGTGTGTGTGTGTGTGTGTGTGTGAGAGAGAGAGAGGAGAGAGAGAGAGAGAGAGAACGCACGTTTTTTGTATGTGGGTTATGTGTTGGTGCGCGCGTTTTGCGCACGCGCGCGCGCTTATCTATCTATATGTATCATGTTCGGATGCACGTGCGTATATATATATATATATATATATATAATATATATATATATATATATATATTAATATATATATATTCAGTAAAAAAACAAAACTTGCTTTTATGTCTTAGAGTGAAGAAACAGGGGGAGAATAAGCATTCATATCTGCAGTAGCAGTTAATTCTGCCTAACTAACAATACGTGCTTGAGAGGGTGAGTGGAGAATGATAAATGCTTCTGAAATGAGTCTTCAGCAAGCTTATAGTCTCCAAGCAGAAGACACTCCCCAATGGGGAGGAAACTCACTAACATATAAATCCTGGTCAGATACCGGTATTTCGAAACCTGATTGTTTCTCCTCAGTGACCGCGAAAGTGGTAACTTGAACTCTTCTGCCTTTTTTTTGTAAGAAGAATGCTATCCCAGAAAAAAGGCTGGTGTACAATACTGTAGTATGTTGAGTTTAAAAAAAAAAAAAAAACCAAAGGTGCCACCTAAGAAGCAAAGAAAATCATGAAAAAGCAAAACAAGCTACATTTTCTTGTGAAAAGTAGAAAATATAAAAAAATAACCTCTTAAGACACAAGTGCTGAGGGCCAGTTTCTTGGAATGAATCTGCAAGAGACTAAATTATAATTGACTAATAAATTCCAAGGATAAGTAACCGAGCACCATTCCAGCAACTTACAGAGCAGCTTGGTGTTGCAAAGACTGCAAGAAATATTCCATTATAAAACACAAACTTGCTCTTATGTCTTATAGTGAAGAAATAGGGGGAGATAAGCATTCATATCTGCAGTGGCAGTTAGACGGAGTAGGTGGCAGTCAGAACACGAGGAGGGAGGGAAAGGAAGGGGGAGAGAAGGGGAAGGGGCGGTAGCAGTTAAACACGTGGGAAGGGAGAGGGAGAAGGAAGGGGAGGGGGGTGGCAATCGAACACGGGGGGGGGGGGGGGGGGGGGGGGGGGGGGGGGAAGGGGGGAGAGGCAAAGGAAGCGGGAGGAGAGGGAAGGGGGTTGGCAGTCAGAACTTGAGAGAGAGGGCTACAGGGAGGGGAAGAGAAAGGAAGGGGATGGGAGGGGGGGGGGGGGGGGGGTGTTGGAGTTGACAGTCAGAAACGTGCGGGGACAGGCGGTATACAGGGAGGGGAAGAGAAAGAAAGGGGGAGGGAGAGGGGGAAATTAGGCAGTCAGCACGTGGGAGAGGGGGTGCATGGAGGGGGGAGAGAAGGAAGCGGGAAGGAGGGGAGTGGCAGTCAGAACTGTTTAAGGAAGGCCTGATTGGAAACGATGTTTTCCTCTCGGCAATCATGTTTCGGTCGACTGCAATGCCTGTTCGGTGGGGGTCCTACAGAGAAGAACTGAACCCCCGGGTCCTCGTTCTGAACGCATGTATTCGATTTCACTTGAAATAAAAGAAAAAAAAAAATCTGGCATGCGGATATTCAATCCCCGTCCACCGTTTGCAGGTTGAGGAAATCATGGTTTGCCGATAGAATGATGACACAAGAAACAACAAACAACAAACAAGCAAAACAACAAAGCCAAAGAAACAAGCATGCTGTTGTCGTGTTTCTGACGTACTTGCCAAACCAAAGGGCCAAATGTGGTCTTGGTGCAAATGAAATATGGCCAGAAAAGCGCCCTATGGGAGGGAGAGCTCACTCACGGCCGTCTCCACGACTAGCCAATCATTGTCTAGTTTAGGGTGTAGATGGTGGCTTCCTCATATGCTGTCGCCGCCATGAGTCCAGAGGCCACCCACAAGCCACTCTGTCTTGTCTGACCCCACCCACCCCCCCTCCTCTGCTGCCATGTCTGACTTCTCACCCACCCACTCTGTGCCACGTCTTATGCAGCCGACCCACTCTGCTGCCTTGTCTGACCCCCACCACCCATCCATCTGCTGCCACTGTCTGACCACCCCGCCACCCACTCTTCTGCCATGTCTGACCCACCCACGCCCCACTCTGCTGCCATGTCTGACACCACCCACGCACCCACGTCTGCGGCCAAGTCTGCCACCCCACGCACCCACTCTGCCCTGCCATGTCCTGACGCGCAA
>JADBJO010034988.1:0-12807 GCA_016801955.1 Conus betulinus
CTGTCTGGATGGAATCAACTCTTACACTTGCCAGTGTTTGCCGGGATTCACTGGACACTACTGTGAACAAGGTGATAGCAGTAGATAGGTTGTAGAGAGAGAGAATGCCATGAAGTTGCCAGATGAGAAAAGATCGCTGCAGCCAGTGAAAACGGTCTTGAAAAGTTGGAGAGAGAGAGAGAGAGAGAGAGAGCGTGCGTGTGTGTGCGTGCATGCACTTGCGCATATGTCTGTGTGTGAGTATGTTGTTGTTTTTACTCTGTTTAACGTCTGTTCACTTGGAGTGATGTTAGACGATGGGAAAGGGTGGGGGAAAAGGGAAGGGATGGGGAGAGGGGGAAGGAGTTGACTGCATGTTATGCTTGATACGAACGTACGTGTGTATGTTGGTACTTGCATGGATGTGTACAAGAGTTTAAGATATAACTATTGCATAGGGAAAATGGGTAAAAATGTTACATGATTACCAATCAATGAGGATCAAAGTATGGACATATGAAAATCAATTGTTGTGGGGGGTGTGTATATGACTGTGTGTGTGTGCACATGCGCACGTGTGTGTGTGCATGCGTGCATGTGGTTGCATGCGCGAGATTGTGTGTGTGTGTGTGTGTGTGTGTGTGTGTTTGTGATCATTCCCAATCTATTTTCAGACATTGATGACTGTCAGTTTAATCCCTGTGAAAACGGCGCAGTCTGTCTGGATGGCGTCAACTCTTACACCTGCCAGTGTCTGCCAGGATTCTCTGGGCACCGCTGTGAACACGGTATTTCTGTGTGTGTGCATGTGTGTGTGTGTGTGTGTGTGTGTGTGAAGTCGACGATAGGTCCTGGAGATTTTAAAAAAAAGGTGTTATGGCTGGCTGAGGTCAAAACTGGGAGGTAAAACTGTTATAGGCATGTGAAGACCAGGACACTCTGTAGAAAAGATTTGTTTTTTGCGTGGTTTGGTGCATATGTGTGTAGTAGGAAGCTGAATTGTTGTTCAGATCGCGTCCAGTCATAGCCAGCACTCAGTACTTTATGACAGATGGTACATATTCTTACTCTTTTGATGATTTTTTTTTTTTAAGAGTGATTTTTAGCTGCACCCCCCCTTCTATGTGAATTCTACGTGATCTAAAACACTGCTGTCTCTCTCTCTCTTTCTCTCTCTGTCTGTCTGTCTCTCTTTTTCTTAGAGTTATTTGTTGGAGTTAATTTACTTGCATCCCAGTGGGAATTTTGAAATAATGAAATTCGGGTGTTATGAAAACCTGTTTTCAGACATTGACGACTGTCGGTCCGATCCATGTGGCAAGGGAGGCCACTGTAGTGATGGCGTCAACTCTTACACCTGTCAGTGTCTACCAGGATTTTCTGGGCACCACTGTGAGCAAGGTAGGTGAATTTGTGAAGGTCGCAGAGAGAGAGACAGAGAGAGAGAGGTTTTACAGTGGTCAAGTTTACAAAGTGCGAAAGAAAACAAACACAAAAATTGAATACGTGATCTTGAGAAATTGTGAGAGAGAGAGAGAGGCAGGCAGACAGATTGAGCTGTAATTACAGAGAGAGAGAGAGGCAGGCAGACAGATTGAGCTGTAATTACAGAGAGAGAGAGAGGCGAGGAGAGGCAGGCAGACAGATTGAGCTGTAATTACACAGAGAGAGAGAGGCAGGCAGACAGATTGAGCTGTAATTACAGAGAGAGAGAGAGAGAGACAGGCAGACAGATTGAGCTGTAATTACAGAGAGAGAGAGGCGCTGAGAGGCAGACAGATTGAGCTGTAATTACAGAGAGAGAGAGAGAGAGGCGCGGAGAGGCAGGCAGACAGATTGCGCTGTAATTACACAGAGAGAGAGAGAGGCATGCTTGTGTGTGCGTGCGTCACTCTGTGTAATATCTCAAAATCTGTTTCCAGATATTGACGACTGTCGGAGCAGTCCCTGTGAAAATGGAGGACAGTGTCAGGATGGGATCAACTCTTACACATGTCAGTGTCCACCAGGATACACTGGACACCTCTGTGAACAAGGTAACATGTACAGATGCTATAGAGGCTACACCAGTTGGCTGTGAACAGATAGCAAGGTGCTGATATTTGGAAGTTTTTTTTGTTGTGTTTTTGTACCTGATTTACAGTTTTTAAATGACCTGTTCAGCAGTGAGATCTGTGTTGCTCTTTAGATTTTCAGCCCTGACCCCAGATATAACAGTTGTATATAACCACAGAGTACTAGGGGGTGTGCTCCTCTGAACGAATGATACTTTATTTTACTTAATCTTTTATCAGTAATTCATTTTCTAATGGATATGTATATATATATATATATATATATAGATATAGATATATATATATAGAGAGAGAGAGAGAAGAGACATACATACATACATACATATATATATATATATATATATATATATATATATATGTATATATCAGGGCAACTTGGGAAGAACACAAAACAAGAAGTAGGCTGTAGTTTCCCATTATTTCGGCATTTGGTGTTCCTCTGGGGACAGTTTATTTTATTGGCAAGGAAGCAGTCACACTCAAACATTTTATGCAACAAAAAAACGTGAAAATCATTCACTTAGGTCAAACCTTCCTGCAACAGAAAAATCTCATACCCCACACACACACCTCCCCCCCTCCACCACTCATAAACCTGTCATGCCTGAACACAACTCCATTCCTACCCCTCACCCCCACCCCCCACATGTACACAAATGCCACTTCACACGTGCGCAGTCATTGCTTCACTCACCATTCCCCATCCCCACTCTCACGCCCAACCCACATTCAACCTGAGATTATTTGTCTGCCCAGTTGAAACAGCTTATTATGACAAAATTAGAATGAGGACAGGGTGAGGAGGTGGGGAAGGAGAGACCTAAGGGGGAGGGGGAAAGGGGAGGGAACTCTTCAGTAATGCATGCTCGGACTGTCTACACAGACCATTCCCACCACCAAACTGTGGTCACAACCTCATTAGCTTTTAGCCAGAGAGACCCATTCCCCACGAAACAAAAAACAAACCGCCACCACACAAACATGCATACCCCTGAATCTGACACTGGAAGTCTTTGGTTCATAAACACCCACCCATCCACACACTCAAGTACACACATGCATACAGACACACACACACACACACACACACACACATACGCGCACGCGTCTGTTTACATTGACTATAGTTCGACTTTGACAAAAAAATTCATGTCATAATATTAACACATTTTGCCCTAACTTCCCATTAATTAACACCCTCCCTCGACACTACCCTACTCTCCACCCCCCATCCCCCACACACACACAGACGCACACACATGCACACACACACACAAACGCACACACACAGAGGTGTCACTAATGATGTGCACACATGTGTGTGCACACAAATTCACTTTTATGAAAATACAAATGAATGTACTGCTGCATTAGAATAGGAAGATAGATATGTAGACCAAAGTCAGGTAGAAAAAAGATATACACACACGTGTGCACCCACACAAATGTAAGAATGCACACGTTGGATCAGGCATGTCAATCAAGTAGGGAGATAGACATGGAGAAGGACACACTGTGAAATCATTTTCAAAAGGAGGAGACTGAAGCAGCACACGCACCTGGAGGTTACATGTCCTGAATCATGGAATTCAGTCCAGAGGGGGCAAGTGTTTGTAGTTTAGTTATCCAGAATGCCTCCTTTGCAGTTCTCACAGCATAACTGTCAGACCTGTTTTATTCAATGGCGATGCATTGCATGTTGTCTAAAGTATGATCTGATTGATTAAAGTGCTGGGTAACTAAAGTTCCTGTATTCTTGTTAATGTTGGTAAAATCTCTGTTTAAGTATGTTTTTGGTTTCACCAGTGTATTGTGCATTGGAGCTCTTGGAACACTGCAGTAGGTAAAATCACATTGGGAGTTTCACAGGTCATGTGTGTTGGTTCTGATAGTGAAATGCTCTGAGGTAACATCACTGTGGAAACTGTGGTTTGGATGAGGTGTTTGATACAGATAATGCATTTAGTTTTACCGCAAGGGAAGCATCCCAGACTGTCAGAGCTGTCAGTGGTTGGGGGGAGGGCGGAGGGCATGAGGATATTTTACAGTGAACTGCAGATCCTTTCTCCCAGAATGGGGGGATCAGGGATGGCCTGCCAAAGATGACTGTTGACATGAATCAGGGGCAGTAATTCGCTGAACCATTTTCTTAAAGTGGGTTGCTGGGATTATGGGTGACAAAGGGAATGCGGTGTTGCTTCACAGTGTCTTTATATTGCAAAGTTTAGTTGCGGGGCATACTTTGTACTCTCTGGAGTGCTTAACAAATCACATTTTGTGGGTATTGCCTTTCCCGTAAATTTGTATTCATTTTTTGGCACTGAGTGTGGAAGTCCTCACCTTGAGAGCAGAGGCATCTGCTTCTGAGAAGCTGGCTGTACGGGATGTTGTTTTTCATATGTAGTGGATGTGCAGACTGGTAATGGAGATAATTGTGGGCATCTGTGGGTATTGTGAACAGGTCTGTCTCCAACAGGCCATCCCTAACTCTTATAAAAAAATATCTCAGAAAAGCAATATGTGTTTTGGAAAACTGGACAGTAAATTTAATGGTGAGATGAACAGAATTAAGAAAATCCGTAGAATTCTGAAGATCAGCTTGTGTGCCCAACCAAAGCAAAAGATGTCGTCAGTGAAGCGTTTCCTTGTATCAGTATCCATTTTGAAAGGGCTAAGGGCAAGAATCTTGTTTTCGAGTCATCCATGAATCAGTTCCACAGAAGGGGCCACTGGAGTGCCCATGACTGTGCCATGTATTTGCTTGTAGTACTGGTTTTCAAAAAGGAAAACATTGTTCAGGAATACATGCTCAGCAGTCTCAGTTACTACATCAGTTGGAGGTATCATTCCAAATTCCTTTCTGTCCAGGAAGTACTTCAGTGCAATGATTAGATCAGTGTGAGGGATATTGGTGTAGAGGCTACAACAAACATCGACAGTGACTAGAGATAAACGGCCCATACACAGAATTCCACTGTTGAATAATTTGAAGCATGTGTGTGGTGTCCTGACAGTTCAAATCTGAGGAGGGGGTTGCTTCAGCTGTGTATTGTGCAACAGGTCCCCCTCACAGATATTCTAAACACATTCCCACTGATAGCACTAGGCTCTCGTATCTCCAGAAACTATACAAAAAAGGAGATACCCTGTTACGCTGGTGACGGGAAAGAAATTAGGCACAAACAGTCGTACAATAACAGAATACAATACAACTCAATTGCTCAAAAGGAAAGTCTGAATGTGACCTATCCTTAATAGGTGGGGCAAGCTATATAGGGCCACAAAAACAAATCCTACCACTAAGACAATTTTGAATTTAATAGCCCAAAAAATTTTAAACTACAGGATCACCAGATGTTATGAGACAGGGTCACCAGATGTTACGGATGGTGTGCGGTGCATGTATTGCTGTCCGACTCTCATTTGAAAAAGTTTGGATGCATGTACATCTTTTTCCCTACACATTTCCACACCACACGAACATAGATAGCCAGGCAACAAGTTAAGTTTCTACTTGTTTTCTTTTGCTGCCTGAACCATCAGATCAAAAACAAGTGCATAGTACATAATAAAGACAATCAGGTTTATCAGTTAGTTTACACTACGACCAAAGGGTGGGCAACAACACTAAAACAAGTGCATAATACATAATAAAGACAATCAGGTTTATCAATTAGTTTACACCACGTCCAAAGGGTGCGCAACAGCACTAGATATACTACATATGTCATATCAAACATATTTTTTGCCTGTGCAGACTACGCTGGCACCCACAGCAGTGTCATACAAACAGTCTATGCACTTGGCCGCATCTGGCCTTTGGCATACAGTTCTCACACAGGCCAGAAGTCACTCATGGGAGCAGTTCGTGGAGTCCTTGCAGGTGTTCCCACACAAAAGCAGAACACATGTTGACTCGACGAAAAACGAAGCCACTCATGGAAGTAGTTTGTGGAGTCCTTCCAGGAACTCCCACACAACAGAAGCACATAAGTCATCGTGCCGACGAGCTCTGAAGCCCTTTGATCCACTACTTTGTTGCTGACCTCATGGACAGCCTCTCCATACCCCAATGGGGTAGAGACAGCAGCTGGGTTTGTGCTGCACCCCACACCCGGTAGGCAGTGCACACCTTCAGTCTCCCTTTGCCTCTCTGATGAAGCTGCTCGGCTGGTAACTCTGCGGAGACTGAATGAAATCTTCGCTCACCTGACTCACACAAAACGCAGGTGAATAGCTGTCAGGTAAACAGGACAACTGGTTTTACAGGTTTACCTGTTCTGGTCAAACGTGTCCCCAAAATTAGGGACCGGACGAAATACGGTCCGTCACATCTGTCGATACTACTGCTATGCTGATAGCCATGTTCCTGGCTTGAAATGGTTTCTGAAAAAAAAAAAAAAAAAAAAAAAAAAAAGATTTCCTCATTTTGTCAGACTCTCTTCTGCTTTGGAGGCTATTGCTGGCCATAACCTCAAGCACCCTCAACTGCTCGAACTAAACACTTACCTGAAATCAGATGGATATAACATACTTTTTGCTTGGGTTCCCAGCCATGTGGGCATTCGAAGCAACGAAGTGGTTGATGAACTTACCAAAAATGCCACAAAGAAAGAATTGAGCAGATTATCTATCCCTCACACTGATTTGAAACCCCAAACCCAGGCTTGTGTCAAAGCCCTGTGGCAAGAGGAATGGAACTGGCAGATGGATAACAAACTATTTATGGTTCATTCAGACCCGAAAGAGTTTTGACCATGTTCCGAGGCAGCCGTAAAGAAGAAACAGTTATGTGCCGTTTGCATACTGGCCACTCATTTTTCACCCATTCTTATCTTTTTAAAAGGTGTGATGGTGTGGAGGGGTAAGGGGGGTGTGCAGATGAAGACAGGCAGATGGTGATCGCAGGGACCAAGGGACAGCAGCCAGTCAAGAAGACACAGACGTTGTGGAGTTTTCTCCTTCTTTTATTGCCCTTCCATAGCAAAGAGCTCAAACCAGGCACACTGCCCTGGGAACTCTTCTCTCTCTCTCTTAGCACTCAGCGCACTGAGCACTCTCACGCCGATTGCTCACTCGGGGACTACTCTCTGGACGACACTCTGGGCGACACTCTGGGGAACACTGATGGGGAACACTGATCTCACTCACGCCGCGCGCCTCACTTATATACAGCTTGACTGGACCGCAAAGCCAGCAACGCAGCGCCGCAGGCAAAGTGAGCCTCGCGAGACAGCAAATGATAAAATTTGTGCTATCTGTCGCAGCTTCTGCGTTGTCTAGCTCGCCGTACAGTCAAAGTGTCCAAACATATTAGGTATCGATGAAAACCTCAGAACCCAAGGAATAAAACGCAATAAATCATATTTGACAATTTTGTGGCTGTGTAAAGTTATTGGCAGTTAAAGTCCGAGAATGAAACCACTTTTAATGAGTTTACGTCATGTTTTCCCTTATTTCGATGACAAAAAGCAAAGTGCGTGAAATAATTTTGTAATGACTGGAAAGCTGGCATTTCGCTCTTTTTATACATATAAATTTCATTATCCAAGATGCCGTCTAAGTGGAGAACTTTGCGTTTAAAATTTGATGGAAAACACAACTTGCCTTATCGTCACATGGCCGTCGCCATGTGCTTTTAACACGACTTTCGATAAAATGTTATTCCGTCGGAATGGTTAATCGGATGATAATTTTTATATATTTTCGGTTGCTTCTACCATAGAAACGAAAGTTACTAAAAAGATTTCGATAGGAAAGTCCGAATTTTTCATAAAACAACAATTTAGATCAGAACGCCGACAATGAACAAAGAAGGCGACTCGCTCAAGAGACCGGCGCCGTCAAGTCATTTCGTATAGTCGCATGCTTGTACAGAAAAGATCATAGCCATGCGATATACGAAATGAGAGCTTATGGACTTTACTTTCAATGTGCATTCATCGATTCTTTGGATTCTCTCACACTTTTTGTGAAATCAGAATTATTTACGGTTTGTTCGTCGAACATTCAAAAAATGGCCAAAATTAATTTGGTTGAAATACCAGTTTCAGGGAAAATATGGGTTTCTCGGTTTCAACACGATTGTAACGAATAGAATACATTAATTTTTGTGACTTCGGCAACATATACACAACTATGTAGGTTCTGAGGTATTCATGATTTAAGGAATTTACACAAAAAAAAATTAGATTCAACCAAGGGAGGTAAGGGGGGAAGATAACTCATGAACACAAAACATCTCGTGTATGACGGGTGACCAAGAAACATGTACCGTTAGCACCCGGCTACAAAGGTGAAGAAGCTGTGTGATGCATTCCATGTCATGCACTGCTTACAGTGAAACTTATTCTTCTAGAGTATTGGGACTTGCATGATGTGAGACATAAACATTTGACAGCAGACTCCATGAACACCTGTTGAGAGATGTCCCACCTGATGTGATCTTTGAATTTTTGACAGAGGTTTTTTTTTTCTGATCTAAGATTTTACAGAGGAAAGATTTTTAACAAAATTTCCGTCGTCTTTTGAAGAAAATGTGTTTTAAAGGGTTGTGTGAAAGAGTTACTTGTGAGTTGACTTCAACGTGGTGACAGCCCTGATACGGCCCTTTGCGGTCGGCTGAACTATAAGCAACATTACCTCACCTTACCTATATAAAATGAATGCCAAAAAAAGTTGAACATGTTTTCCCACAGGGACGATTTTATTGCTTCAAGCTTTTGCCACAAGGGCTTCATCAGGAATGTAGATTTCCTGAAGAAGCCCTTGTGGCGAAAGCTGGAGCAATAAAATTGTTCCTGTGGGAAAAGATGTTTAATTGCTTAGCATATATTCTGTTCACCTATACCCGTTGTTGTTGTTTTGCTGAAGCGCGGTGCGGATTTTAATGAAACTTTTACCAGCGAATGTATAAATATATATATATATATATATATATATATATGTGTGTGTGTGTATAAACATTGAAAAGCTACACCATTTCCACATTTATTTCAGAAATGGTTAATTGTATTTCAGAAGCGTGAATTGTATTTCAGAAAGGTGAATTGTATGTCAGAAAGGGTTAATTGTATTTTAGAAAAGATAAATTGTATTTCAGAAATGGTTAATTGTATTTCAGAAAAGGTTAAATGTATTTCAGAACAAACGAGAGAGAGAGAGAGAGAGTAAAGAGAGAGCGAGAGAGATGTGTGTTTGTGTGTGTCAAGTAGGCTCCGAAAGGCTCAACTGATTTTCCAGAAATTCGGTGTGTAGGACCGTTGTCACTCTAATGCAGCATCACACAAATTGGTACGTTGGTCCTTTGTAAGTCAAGACATCCGTTGGAACATTTTTGGAAAGGGAATCTTAACAGAAAAACCGTTAAAAACAGTCATTAACGGCTTTTTGAATGACTGGGCCGATTTTCTAGAAAAGTGGTGAGTAGGACCATTACAAACTAATGATTTTCATAGGGTACTTTTCAAAAATGAGCATTAAAAAATAACCGTTAAAAACAGCCGTTAACTGCCTTAGAAAACACTGTTTTCTATGTATCTGTCAAACCAGTCAACGTAATAACACACAAATTGGTACATTGGTCCGTTGTCAATCAAGACGACTGTTGGAACACTTTTGAAAAGTGAATCATAACAATTTTTAGTCTGTAGTCCCCTTTCTAGCCTCAATCTGACCCCCATCCATGCATGCACTCTCACACAGCCAGACATAGTTACGTGCAAGACAAGCATACGCATGCGTGATGGCACACATCCTTTTCCTTTTCATTCTCCAGAACAGTGTTTAAAAAATTTGTCAACTCTTTAATTCAGTTTGTAAGAAAGTAAACAGTTGAAACACTAAACTGCATGTAAACAAACTTCATGCTGAAGGGAGACCCACAATTAATCCCCACAGTCTATGGTCATGTCAATCAAAGTGAAGAGAGGGTGTGAACAGCAATTTTAAAAATGACACGAAAATTGTTCAAAATCCAACTTCCATGTCGTTCAAACTGAGAGTTGCTTCAAAGAACGACGAAGCATGCTGAACTGCTCGTGCACAGTCGCCTGCAGTAACCACCTGAGCTGCTTCGTTGATCAAACTTTCCAGGTATGCCAAACGCTGTTCCTGCAGACGAGGTCCTTCCACTTCTGGAACCTGGATTGCACCTTTCACATGAGCCTTGACTTCAGACCAGATCGATTCGATGGGATTCAGCATTGGGCTGTATGGCCCAAGTCGGAGGAGAGTAGCTGGGCTGTCCTCAGAGACGGTTTGAAGCCGGCTGTGGCTGGGCGCGTTGTCGACGACGACAAGCTGGAAACCATTTGGTTGCATGTGCTCCAGCATGCCTGAAACCCGATCATTAAGGTCCTGCCATCTGAGCGACCCTCGGCTTGTCTCCATCTTGATAACTCCATTGGTGGACATAGCTCCGATCAAAAATGATGTTTGGTCCTCTGCTGGATGGCAGTGTCACCACAGCTCAGTGTCCGGCCTTGGACCATCCGGTTTTCCTACGGATGAACAGCTTAAAGTTAGTCTCATCCAGCCAGATGATCTGCTTGCCCTCGCGGATGTACCGGCTGATGCTCCTGACGTACTCTTGGCGTTTTTGTTTATTTTCCTCACTGTTCATGGTGACAGGCATCTGGTTAACTTTCTTGATGGTGTACAGATGGCCCTGGAGAACGTTAGCAATGGTGGTGGTGCACACACTCTTGTGGAAGGTTGTGAGAACAGCACTTTGGAGCCCTTAAGTGTGGTGGAGTGGTTTTTCTCAACCCAGCTCAACATGACTCAACATTCTTCGTCATTAAGCTTTTTTTGTTTCCTCCTCCCACCTTTACCTTTTCCTAAAGGCTCGCCTGACCGCACCCACGTGTACACAGTTTTATACTTGACACCAAGGGTCTCTGCCAATGTCCTCCAATCATCTCCACGGTTGGCCGCTTCCACAATAATTCTTCTTTCTTTGTCCGTGTGTCCAGAGTATGTACTGTACTCCGTTCTACAACTTCACTGTGGGTTGCCTCTTCACAGCAAATCAGGCAGCTCGCCCATTGTTCAAACTGTCCGATGCTACAGCTTTCGTGCAGAAGATGCCGGCAGGGGAAAACACCTCACAACACATTTTCTTAACATTGGAATCTGACACACACGGAACAGCTGTCTTTGAAATTCATTTTGTTGGCTTAGCTGCTTTTCTTGAGTATACACGTTACGTCATTAATTACATTTATGTTCAGGAACAGACGTGTGTGTGTGTGTGTGTGTGTGTGTGTGTGTGTGTGTGTGTGTGTGTGTGTGGGGGGGGGGGGGGTGGGGGGGGGGGGGGGGGATTAGGAGCTGCATGCATCATCTTTTCTGAATAGAATGTGGCATTGATCCATTAGTAAAATCTCATGATATTTGTGTTATATTTTAGTATTGAAGCATGTCCTTTATTTTCTGTCCTCATTGCACCAGTGAACACTGTTTGGCCAGTAGGCACCCCTGCTGGTCTTCCTTGATGAGTTAGCTCATGAAAAAAAAAGCTTGGTCTAGCTTTGACGTTACTGTCAAACACTGACGTCATTTTCAGACAGTGGTGGGGAAAGCTATCATGTAAGTTACGTCAGTTTTGGACAGCTTTGCTTGAACAATTTAACTTCTTTCTGAAATCCAATTAACATTTTCTGAAATACATTTAACCTTTTCTGAAATACAATTGACCAATCTGAAATACAATTCATCTTTTCTGAAATACATTTAAACCTTATCTGAAACACATTTAACGCTTCTGAAATACAATTAACCATTTCTGAAATAACAAATCACGTTTCTGAAATACAATTAACCATTTCTGAATTACAAATAATGTTTCTGAAATGCATTTAACACTTTCTGAAATACATTTCACATATCTGAAATACAATTAACCATTTCTAAAATACATTTAACAGTTTCTGAAATACATGTGGAAATGGTGTAGAAGCCCCACTCTGTCAGTGCTGGTAGGTCTGTTTTCTTGTTGTTGTGAGATGATTTAAGTGGAAAAAAGAAAGAAAAAAAAAAACTGGTTCCAAAACTGCTTGGTTGACGCCTTTTTTTTTTTCTTTTTTTTTCTTTTTGAAAAGAAAGCTGGATCCCAAAACCGCTTGGTTGAGTCCTGTTCTTTTTTAAAAAAAAGAAAGGGGGAAAAAAAGGATTCAGCTGAGCTTTTTTGAGATCCAGTTTTTTTCCTTTTTTCCCCCTTCTATTTATAGGTATACATATATATGTGTGCGTGTGTGTGTGTGTGGAAGAATTGTTAACCTGCACTTGTTTTCCCCCACTACTTGATTGTTCAGCATATATATATATATATATGAATATATATATGTATATGCATATATATATACATACAGATATAGGATATATATATATATATATCTCTCTCTCTCCAAAAGAAAAAAAGACACAAGAACAACAAGCTGTCGTGGTTATAAATGAAATTTTCGGCTTTTATTTGCCTTCGTCAGCACATGACATCCTCCCTGAGTGCCAGCAGGTAAGGTAGTGAGAGAAGAGACGTAAATATTTCAATATGACGTAATATAAAACAAATTACGTACTAGAATGATACGGTGCGCGCGCGTGTGTGTGTGCGTGCGCGTGCCAGCACGAGTGTATGCGCTCGTGTGTGTGTGTGTGTGTGTGTGTGTGTGTGTGTGTGTGTGTGTGTGAGCGAGCGCGTAGTCTTTAATTTAATGTCTGTTCACGTTATGTGGTCTAGACACACAAAACA
>JADBJO010034989.1:7500-12807 GCA_016801955.1 Conus betulinus
TGTGTGTGTGTGTGTGTGTGTGTGTGTGTGTGTGTGTTGGTGTGTGTGTGTGTGTGTGAGTGAAAACTTGACACTATAGCTTGAGGTCACATAATTAGTCAAAATCAAATCTATAGACCAGCCGACCACGGAGCCCACATCCGGGCGACAACAAAGGAAGTTACACACACACACACACACACACACACGCACGCACACACACACACACACACACACACACACACACACACACACACACACACACATATATATATATATATATATACATACACGGAACTGCTGACCAAAAAATAATTACCCAGGATTAAAGATGCACCTCCAAATCAAGTGCTAAAAGTAAGACTGAAGGGATACCAAACAAACAAACCAAACACAAAATTGTGCTGAATCAAAGAGGCCTGGATCATGACAACATGACAACCACGTGTAAATGGGACCAAACAAAAAAAACTGACTTGCAACACCTTCCATGAGGTGTGAGGGGACCAGTCTCCCTGAAATCTTCAGTAAAACGCTAGATCTATACAAATCCCTGTACTCATAATAGACTGACAGTGGATGCGAACGGTTCTGTTTTTCAAACACACTACAATAGGGTTTCCCAAGATATATTTTCTGTTTTCAAACATTGTAAGATAGGTCCCCCATATATCTTTCTGTTTTCAAACAGACTAAGATAGGTCCACCCATATATCTTTCTGTTTTCAAACATCGTAAGATACCCACCCCCACCCCCATATCTTTCTGTTTTCTAAACAAACTAAGATAAATCCGCCCGTATATATTTCTGTGTTCAAACATTGTAAAACATTGTAAGATAGTTTCTCTACACAACCCTAAGGACCCCCCATATATGTTTCCCACCCCCCCCCCCCCCCCCGTATATGTTTCTGTTTTCAAAACAAACTAAGATAGGTCCCCCCTCATATGCCGAGGCTGATGGAGGCGATATAGATCTTCACTTTACACAATTTTTTTCATTCCCTCTTTCCTTTCTCCCTCCCCTAACTTCTATTGTATGCCTCTTGAACCCTCGTTCAGTCACTGTCTTACTGACGATGACGAACCGTAAGCCTGTGCTGGTTTTCCCCACTATTTTATTCTCTCTCTCTCTCTCTCTCTCTCTCTCTCTCTCTCTCTCCTCTCTCTCTCTCTCTCTCTCTCTCTCTCTCACACACACACACACACCACACACACACACACACACACACACACACACACACACACACACACATTCACACACACATACGCGCGTGCATCATTTTAACTAACTAAGCAGGCAGTCCTCTATCTGTTTTTTAAGCTGGAGAATAGAACAGCATGAGGAATGCTTGAGAAATTTCCAATGAAAAGAAAAATAAAATAACAATCAAAATCAAATCGCCAATCAATCTCTCATACACACACACACTTCCGAATTGAAAAGTCTCAAGATAAATGTGTAATGGAAACATGTCCTAGACATATTTCTAGTTTAATATACAAGATACGTTTGAACTCTTGGAAGACCGAATATTCCCAAAATATAGCGTGTGCATGTTCTAAGCCATTATCTGGTGAACATATACTTTTCCATTGCCCCATTTTAAATGCTCTCTTTATTCAAAAGCAAACATTGAAATTTCGAAATCCAAACCGGCTCACGCTATTTCTTTCAGTTCAGAAATTGTTGAGGTTGCAAAAATTATCTCTCAATCTCAAATTAGCATATTTTTATAATGATGATAGTGTAGTTTATATTTAAATGTGTACTGTTTCTTGACTTTATTTCTTACCTTTTCCTCCCGTGGGACTTTATACTCGGTTCATAAATCACGGGCTCTAACAAAAAGGTGAAAAGGAAAGTTTTAACAAAAAGGTGAAAATGAATGTTTTAACAAAAAGGTGAAAAGGAAATGTTTTTCACACACACACACACACACACAACACACACACACACACACACACACACACACACACACACACACGGATACGTACATACAGAGATAGAGAGAGCGAGAGAGAGAGAGAGAGAGAGAGAGAGTCAGTCAGTGTGTGGTGTGTGTGTGTGTGTGTGTGTGTGTGGTGTGTGTCTGTGTGTGTCTGTGTGTGTCTTGTGTGTGTCTGTATGGTCTGTCTGTCTCTCTCTCTGTGTCTGTGTCTCTGTGTGTGATATGTGTCATTCTAATCAGTTGATCACAAGGTAGGCCTGTAGATTCACCGTACAGCGATCTCTCTCTTTAAAAGGTAAACGAATCAGTAAAACAGACGACGTGGCCAATAACCTCATGAGTAATTCCGATGACGAAATACTTTTTGCACTCATCTCGACCTCACGCATATTGAACGTGAACATAAGTGAATAACTATTGTGAAATACTATTGTCAGCGGGAGTGGGGGGGGGGGGGGGGGGGGGGGGGGGGGGGGGGGGGGGGTAGCGAGCGAAAGCTGTACTGCCATGTTTGTGGCTTACCCATGGCTGCAAGCAAATCTTGGCGAAGCCGATATGAATTAGGGTCAAGGTCGTTGTTGCTATTTTTAGCCAGTTACCGCACGACTGCTTCGTTTGGAGAAGTGTTGAGTCAACAGTGATCGGTTTGAATCAGGTGAATAAACACCCCGTGTGTTTCATATCCATATGCCGTCGTTACGATTACCACGATGATTTCAACAGGTATTTCTGTAGGAATGACGAATATCACGTTGTGGCAGTGATCGTGATGAGAATAGCGAGGGTGGTGGTGTGGTGGTGGTGTGTGTGTGTGTGTGTGTGTGTGGGGGGGGGGGGGGGGGGGGGTGTTGGTGTGTTGTGTTGTGTTGTGGTGTATGTGTGTGTGTGTGTGGTGTGTGTGTGTGTGTGTGTGTGTGTGTGTGTGTGTTGTGGTGTGTTTGTGTTGTGTGTGTTGTGTGTGTGTGTGTGTGTGTGTGTGTGTGTGTGTGTGTGTGTGTGTGTGTGTGTGTGTGTGTGTGTGTGCGAGCGAGCGCGCGCGTGCGTGCGTGCATGGACGCCTTTGCTTGTTTGTTTGCCTGCTGCCTAGAAAGAGTGATACCGTGTTAACTATAATGTGTGGTGTGGTATAGTGTAATGTAATGTGGTGTAACATTGATTTAAAGAAGTGTATGTGGTGTAGTGTAAATATTAAGGTATGGTATGGTATGGTATGGTATGGTGTGGTATGGATGGTATGGTATGGTATGGTATGGTATGGTATGGTATGTATGGTATGGTGGTATGGTATGGTATGGTATGGTATGGTATGGTATGGTATGGTATGGTATGGTATGGTATGGTATGGTATGGTATGGTATGGTATGGTATGGTATGGTATGGGTGGTATGGTATGGTATGGTATGGTATGGTATGGTATGGTATGGTATGGGTATGTATGGTATGTATATGGTATGGTATGGTATGGTATGGTATGTGGTATGGTATGGTATGGTATGGTATGGTATGGTATGGTATGGTATGGGTGGTAAAGTAGGGATATGGTGTGGTATAGTGGGGATATGGTGTGGTATAGTGGAGAGATCTGGTGTGGTAAAGTAGTAGGGATATGGTGTCGTATAGTGGGGATATGGTGTTAGTGGAGAGATCTGGGTGTGGTAAAATAGGGATATGGTGTGGTATAGGTGGGGAAAGGGTGTGTGGGAAAGTAGGGATATGTTGAGATATAGTGGGAGTAGGGTGTATAGTGGAGAAACGGTATGGTAAAGTGGGGTAGTTCGTGGTATAATATATATACGGTTTGATACAATAGGATACGATGTGATGGGATGGGATGGGAATATGGTGGGAATAGTAAGGATATGTGTCATTGTAGTATGGATATGGTGTGGTCTAGTGGGATACGGTATGTACAGCGGTTTTGTTTTGTTTTGTATATTGTAGTGGTACAGTATTGACCGGAGGAGGGCGGATGTTACCTACAATGATAATGTTGATTTTTCTTTCAATCTTTCTTTCTTTCGTTGTTGACTATAAAGCGCTGCTTATTACAACTAAACAATATTGTTGATATTTGAGAGAGAGAGAGAGAGAGGAGAGAGAGATGGAGAGAGAGAGAGAGAGGAGCGAGGGGGGGGAGAGGGAGGGAGGGAGAGAGCGAGAATTGAGAGAGAGAGCATACAGTGAGTATGATTAGTGTGCGCGCGACACGTGTGTGTGTGGTGTGTGATGTGTGTGTGTGTGTGTGTGTGTGTGTGTGTTGTGTGTGCGCGCCGCGCGCGTGCGTGCGTGCGTGCGTGCGTGCGTGCGTGCGTGCGTGCGTGCGATGCATGCGTGCGTGCGTGTGTGCGTGGCATGTAAGTGTGGGTGTATGTGTGTGTGGTGTGTGGGGGGGGGGAGTGGTGTGTGCGTTTTAAGAAGAGAGAGAGAGAGAGACGAGAGAGAGAGAGAGAGAGAGAGAGAGAGAGAGAGAGAGAGAGAGAACACGTGAGCTATTTTCCCAGGTGATATGGGGGATTTTCAATCCCTCAGACATCTATGAGAGATAATGTCTCTGTTTTTCAAATGTCTGAAAACAAACAGACCTTTGTTTTTTTTTTTTTATTTTTCGTCCTCCTCCCCCCAAAAAAAGCAACAACAAAAATAATACCACTGATAATAAGCCTGTTGTAGCAAATCACGCCTGCACGGCAAGCCCCTATTCACACCACTCCTCGCCCAAATCGCTCGCATAAGTGCCTCGCCTTTTCTCTCTCACCTCTAAACTCTCCTCTCTCTCTCCTCTCTCTTCTCTCTCTCGATCAATGATCGTGGGTTCTATCCAAGAACAAACGTGCCGTAACAACACCACACACAGTAACCCAGGCTTGGCGCCAGGTGCGGTTAAAAATAGCTCTCATGGACGTCACATACAGACTTGCTGGGAATGGGAAGGAGGGGGAGGGGGAGGGGGGGGGGGGGGACGAAACACCTTGGATCGAAGGTGACCCCCCCCCCGATTATGAGGCAGGCCAATGGTGCAATCACCGCTGGAGAGAGTTGTCGTTCTGTTCTTTGCTGTTGTTACGTTACGTTACGTGCGTACAAACAGCGCATGGGTGATTCACCAATGGACTTTTTCTTTCTTCTTTTTGTTTGTTGGGGTTTTTTTGTTTTTTTTTGTTTTTCTGTTCCTGTCTTCTTTTTTTCTTTCTTCTTCCCTGTTTCTGTTTGTGCACCTTTACGTCTCGAAACAGTTATTTTTCTCTCCGTTATTGTTGTTTGTTTGTTGTTGTATTCGGAACAAGGCAGCTAAAAGGATGCTGTTCAGGAGTCCGGGGGTTCCCGATTTCTCTGTAGACAGTAGCCAGGTTGAAAGAGAGGTCTCTTCGGAGTAGAA
>JADBJO010034990.1:10000-12806 GCA_016801955.1 Conus betulinus
GTGTGTGTGTGTGTGTGTGTGTGTGTGTGTGAGTGTGTGTGTGTGTGAGTGTGTGTGTGTGTGTGTGTGTGTGTGAGAGAGAGAGAGAGAAGAGAGAGAGAGAGAGAGAGAGTGTGAGTGTGTGTGTGTGTGTGTGTGTGTGTGTGTGTGTGTGTGTGTGTGTGTGTGTGTGTGTGTGTGCATGTGAATGTGTGTGTGTGTGTGTGTGTGGTGTGTGTGTGTGTGTGTATGTGTGTGTGTGAATGTGTGTGTGTGTGTGTGTGTGTATGTGTGTGTGTGTGTGTGTGTGTGTGTGTGTGAATGTGTGTGTGTGTGTGTGTGTGTGTGTGCATGTGAATGTGAATGTGTGTGTGTGTGTGTGTGTGTGTGTGTGTGTGTGTGTGTGTGTGTGTGTGATGTGTGTGTGTGTGTGTGTGTGTGTGTGTGTGTGTGTGTGTGTGTGCATGTGACTTGTGTGTGTGTGTGTGTGTGTGTGTGTGTGTGTGTGTGTGTGTGTGAATGTGTGTGTGTGTGTGTGTGTGTGTGTGTGTGTGTGTGTGTGTGTGTGAATGTGTGTGTGTGTGTGTGTGTGTGTGTATGTGTGTGTGTGTGTGTGTGTGTGTGTGTGTGTGTGTGTGTGATGTGTGTGTGTGTGTGCATGTGAATGTGTGTGTGTGTGCATGTGAATGTGTGTGTGTGTGTGTGTGTGTGTGTGTGTGTGTGTGTGTGTGCATGTGAAATGTGTGTGTGTGTGTGTGTGTGTGTGTGTGTGTGCATGTGAATGTGTGTGTGTGTGTGTGTGTGTGTGTGTGTGTGTGTGTGTGTGTGTGTGTGTGTGTGTGTGTGTGTGTGTGTGTGTGTGGTGTGTGTGTGTGTGTGAGTGAGTGCGTGCGTGCGAGTGTGTGTGTGTGTGTGTGTGTGTGTGTGTGTGTGTGTGTGTGTGTGTGTGTGTGTGAATGTGTGTGTGTGTGTGTGTGTGTGTGTGTGTGTGTGTGTGTGTGTGTGTGTTGTGTGTGTGTGTGTGTGTGTGTGTGTGAAGATCTCGTATGGTTCAGAAAACGGAAGCCTGTAAGGGTTTTGTTACTGGTTAGATCAGCTTGGCTGCTAGCATGAAAAAGGTCGATCAAAAACAGTATTGTCTATAAATGTTATCATCTATCACATTGTTCTCAACGAATTTGAATTGCGCGTAATGATTGGAAATTTGCTGAATACTGTGCCTGAAAAATGTCGTTAAAATAGGTTGGACGTCATACTTACCATACTTACCGTTATTCTTCATATACACAATGAAAATTTTCAAATGAAAAAAAAATCAAATGAACAAATGAACAAACAAACAAATAAATGAATTGGTCCATATATCAGTCTCACACATAAATGATGTTCAAATTGATTCTCTCTCTCTCTCTCTCTCTCTCTCTCTCTCTCTCTCTCTCTCTCTCTCTCTGAACATAAGCTCTAACACAGGTGTCGAAATGAAATTTATTGAAGTTTTGTAAAGTTGCACAGAGAATGCCCGGAATCGAAATGGGAACAATCCAAGCAAATCTATAGATTCTAGTGGGACTATGTTGCTGTGTTAAATAAAAAAAAATATCTATGTTTCTATGCGGCTGTACTTTTCCGATTTAATTTAAAAAACAAACAAACAAACAAAAAACATGCAATGCCTTGTGAACATTAACAACAATAATAGCAGCAGCAATAACAACAACAACAACAACAACGACAAACCAACATTAATCATCATCATCATCACTATCATTATCATCATCGTCATCATCATCATCATCATTATCATCATCATCATCATCAACTTCATCATCATCATCAACATTATCATGATCATCAAGCTTCAGACCTGGAATCATGTTTCAAGTTTTACGCTCGTAGTTTCAAGTACTTTGTTGGGAATCTTAAATAACCTTCTTGTAAACAGTCTTCATAAAAAATAAGCCCAAGTACACGTAAGCGCAAGATGCAAAGTAACGTTCTCTTCACACAAAACAGGCAACGAAAATGTCGACATTTGTTCTTGTACAGACGTTACAAACGTCTAAAAAATGCACGAATAAATACTTCCAAGACCAGTAAACATTGTGACCGAATGTTCACGGAAACTGATTGAAGAGTGGTTCCAGGCTGCATAGTTACTTCCCTTCACACTGCGTGGCTAACATGTGTTTCGTTTTTGTTTTTAATTTTTTTGTCAAAAAGGAAATGTTCCCCCGAAGTTTGCTGGGTGTTCTTGTCCGTCACCATGATAACACAAACACGAAAACTGTGTGGAAAGATGGACCATTAGTTAAAGACGAACCCATTAAATTTTGGAGCAGATCAAGAGAGAGGGATTTGTCCAGGAAGCTGAGACAAAAACAACAAAGGTGGTTTTAGATTTTTTTTTCATTAGCACACTGGGCGATTTTTAGTAACAGCAATATAACATAATTTCCACAAATGACTCTTCAGGTCATTTTTTTCTGGTGCTAACCCAGACAAACATCTATGGTTGACTGACAGACACTTTGTCTAAATGTACACTATACATTTTTGATTAATCCAAGTCACAAGTAATTTCATCAATATTTAGTGAATGTGATCTGATCAGCTATATCATTATCAACATATTTGCCTCTATTTAAAAACTTTTACTTTAAGAATTATTTTTTCCTTAAAAAAGCTGAAATGGGTAGGAGCAGACAAACAGAAGACAACAGAGATATCAACAAACAAAGCTTTGCTGATTGTCGGCAGCAACACATTATCTTGGGTATTGGCGTTTTGGAATCTTGGATGTTTCACAGTTTCTATGTCGACAATGGTA
>JADBJO010034991.1:0-7500 GCA_016801955.1 Conus betulinus
GTCAATTTCGTCTTCGATCTAGGTAAACCAATGCCCCCCTTATGACAACTAAGGAGGATGGAACAGAGCAGACATTGTGGACTCTCTCGAGTTCGAGTGTCAGTGTGTTGCTGGCTAAGCAGAAGTCTTACTGTGGTGAAGAACTGGGAAGAAGCGGAAACATGAGGAGGCGTGTGGACTGTACTTGTATAAGAAACGTGGATGCAAGCAAAAACAATGAAAGTTTCAGAGTCTACCGTAGGGTAACTTAAGGGCTTGACTTCGAACTTTTTTGGGGGAGGTACAAGCTCATAACCGACCAGTTGTTGCATAAATTATCTGTGTGACACACACACACACACACACACACACACACACACGCACACACACACACACACACACACACACACACACACACCACACACACACGCGTGCGCGCGCGCGCACACACACACACACACACACACACACACACACACATACACACACACACACACACACACACACACGTTCTCTCTCTCTCTCTCTCTCTCTCCTCTCTCTCATGAAAATGACGGCAGAATACTCATTGAGACATATCTACTAAGGAAGTAGACAAAACAGGGTACAAAACTGCGTAACCCTCACTCGCTCGGAGTTTGACGTTGTCGCTGCTCTGCATTCATACAGACTTTGTCTACAAAAAGAAAAAGGCCCAAACGACTGACAGCCTCACAGCAGGAAGGCAATTGACAACAGGTGACGACGTCTCTGGTGACTTGATGATGTGAGTGGTGGTTCGTGTGGCTGTAATCTCACAGGGCTGTATGTGTCTGTCATCATCTGCTGCATTTCCGTCCTTTCCTTATCTGTGGATCGACGTTTGTCTATCTGTCTGTCTGTTTGTCTGTCTGTCTGACTGCCTATCTGTCTCTGCCTGTCCGCCTATCAACCTGTGTGCCTGCCTCTCTCTTCTCTCTCTCTCTCTCTCTCTCTCTCTCTCTCTCTCTCTCTCTCTCTCTCTTAGTCTCTATTTTTCCACTCCCTTTCAGATTGAAAACATCTACTTGAATCAAACAGCACTGTTTACTATTGGTGAGTCTAAAGTCTCCTCATTTGTGCATCCCTTTCAGCACAAAAGTCAAAGATACTTACAGCACTAATTCAGCTTCTGTGCTGTTTACACTGGCAAAATATATGAGGTATGTTTTTATAACTGCTGTGTATGCGTGTATGCGTGCATGCGTGTGCGTGCGTGCGTGTGTGTGTGTGTGTGTGTGTGTGTGTGTGGTGTGTGTGTGTGTGTGTGTGTGTGAGAGAGAGAGAGAGAGAGAGAGAGAGGGAGAGAGAGAGAGACGGGAGCGAGAGAGAGAGCGAGAGAGAGAGAGAACATTCTATTTCATGTTTCTGTGCTTAAGAATTGGGACCATAGGATCCATAAGGAGAAAGGCTACGTTTGTACATGAGCGCGCGCGCGCGCGCGTGTGTGTGTGCGTGCATGTAGGTGTGTGTGTGTGTGTGTGTGTGTGTGTGTGTGTGTGTGTGTGTGTGTGTGTGTGGTGTGTGAGAGAGTGAGAGAGAGAGAGAGAGAGAGAGAGAGGAGAGAGAGAGAGAGAGAGAGAGAGAGAGAGAGAATCATATTCCTTTTCTTTAAATGAAAAAATGTTGACATTCTGTTCACAATGTTCTCTTAAATGTCACAACCATGGGTTCAAATGAGTATAAAATAGTTTCAGTCAGTCATTGTGCGCGCGCTGTGTGTGTGTGTGTGTGTGTGTGTGTGTGTGTGTGTGTGTGTGTGTGTGCGTGTGTGTGTGTGTGGTGTGTGTGTGTGTGTGTGTGTGTGTGTGTGCTACAGACAGAGAGAGAGAGAGAGAGAGAGAGAGAGAGAGAGAGAGAGAGAGAGAGAGAGAGAGAGAGGAGAGAGCGTATATCTCCTCACTCTCTCTCTATTTCTCGTCGGAATGATGGTAGAATGCTTATACTGTGACATCTGTTGTCGTTCAGCTATATCCACATGGTGGGCAGACAAAACAAGTAACAAATTACTTCACTCGCTCAGAGCTTGGCGTTGTCGCTGCTCTGCCTTCATGGAGGCTTGGCTACAAAAAAAAAAAAAAAAAAAAAAAAAAAAAAAAAAAAAAGACACAGAGAGAAGGGGCTGGTGGGGTGAGATGACAGGGACTGGTGGAGGAGGATGGGGATGGGGGGGGTCGTGGGAAGCCGAAAACTTCTGACAGTCTCCCATCAGGAAAACAATTGACAACAGGTGACGACGTCTCTGGTGACTTGGTGATGTGAGTGGTGGTTTGTGTGGCTGTGATATCACAGGGCTGTATGTGTTTGTCATCATCTGCTCTATTTCCATTCTTTCCTTCTCTGTCGCTCTACTTCTGTCTGTCTATCTGCCTGTTTGTCTGTTTGTCTGACAGCCTGCCTGTCTTTACCTGTCCGCCTGTCTACCTATGTGCCTGTCTGTCTGTCTGTCCATCTCTGTCTCTGTCCCAGTCTCTGTTTCTGTCTGTCTTCTGTCTGTCTGTCCGTCTCTCTCTCTCTCTCTCTCTGTCTCTCTCTCTCTCTCTCTCTCTCTCTCTCTCTTTCCACTCCCTTACAGATCGAAAACACGTATTTGAATGAAAGAGCACTGTTCACTATTGGCGATTCTAAAATCTCATTTATGTATCCATTTTCAGCACGGCACTTATAGCACTAATCAGCTTTTGTGCTGGTTACACTGGCAAAATATGAGATATGTTTTTATATCTACTGTGTGTGTGAGAGAATTCTATTTGATATCTTGTGCTTAAGAATACGGACCATATGATCCATACAGAGAAAGGCTACGTTTGTACGTAAATTAAATTTGATGAAAGTGTGTGTGTGTGTGTGTGTGTGTGTGTGTGTGTGTGTGTGTGTGTGTGTGTGTGTGTGAGAGAGAGAGAGAGAGAGAGAGAGAGAGAGAGAGAGAGAGAGAGAGAGAGAGAGAGAGAGAGAGAGAGAGAGAGAGAGAGAGTTTACAGTAGGACGTCTGTGCATCAATGCGTATGGCAGCGTATCGACAGTATGTACATTAATGGATATCAAACAACGGACAAAAGTCTTTTATGTGGACTGACATATATGCCAGGAAAGATGGCCTTTCTGAATATACTCTCACTCCAAATATTCTTTTATCCCACAAACATTTGCCAACAAAGACATACAGCGCTATGGTGAAACTAGGAGAACAATCAGAAGACATGTATGAAAAAGAACATGACGGGAAACGGTGCCATGTGGCACGACAACCAGCGTGCAGAGAATCCCATTCTGAGCTAAGACAACCCATGCATCTCTCTATCCAGAAACAGACAGGTGCACGGCAGCACGACCAGAAGCAGGATTTATTGTGACAGCGTGTTGACTTTGGGATCCCTGTATATCTTTCTTCTTCTTACCTCCCCCCCCCCTCTACATCTACACTCCTATCAATCCTGCCCTTTCCCCAAACAACCCTTCCATTTCTCTTCTCCCTCACCCTGTCACGCTCACGCAACCAAGATGGATACGAGCTGATATGTCAAATAGAGAGGGCACTGAGCCACCGATGTCGATGACGCGTCTGGTGCGTAATGTCAACTATCACAACCATCACAACAACAACCAGGGAAGAAGAGCAGGGGGGGGAAAGGCGCCAAGAATCCAGATTTTATGCTGGATAGGACTCTTAAGCTCAGTTTTGTATGTTTCCTGTTCTTTTTTTCCCGTTGTAGATGGTGAGAGAAAGGCAAGACACTGGAGTTTTAGCATGGGTGTTTAAGACTGTGTGAGGGAGGGAGACGTACGATTGTTGTAGTATTTAGTGTGGACAGTCACGAACTTTAAGATGAATTAAGAGAAATGTTTCCACCCCCTTCATACAAAAAAACTTCAAGGTATTTCTTCTCTCTGTCTTTGTCTGTCTGTCTGTCCTGTCTGCCTGTCTGTCTGTTTCTCCCTTTAACGTCCTTTTATTTCAGTTATCAACTGAATCAACACCATGATCGTCTTCTTTGTTCTCCTTAGAGTGCTCCTCCACCTTCTGCATTCGATTCTTTTAATTACTCGCTAAAGCATCATGAGAATCGTCTTCTTTATCCTTCTTAATGGCCTACTGGCTCCTGCTCTTCCTCCTCCTCTTCCTACTCTTGCTCCTGCCTGCTCATCATCATGCATCATTCGTTATCATCATCATCATCATCATCATCATCATCATCATCATCATCATCATCATCATCATCACCATTGTCTCCCTTACCTGGGTGTATATTGGCACAATCTTTAACCAATTGTTATTATTTACATTGTTTTTCTTTCTGTTACTCTTGAATGCCAATGTCTTAAACCCCCCCCCCCCTTCCTCTTCTCCCCTTTCCCTGCACAGATCAAAATCAAACATACAACTGACATTCTGGAGACGGTAAGCAAGCCTCCAGCCTGACAGACAAAGATCAGAAAATCATATCCAGTCTGATAATCATTTACCAAAGCTACGAATATTGCCCAAACCTGGTGTGACATCATGATGAAACCGGCCGACAACCAATCATGGTTTGCAGTCAAGAGAGACAATTTCATCGCTTCTTTCTCTTCTTCTTCTCCTTTTGTGTACGCAGGCTGATATTCCTGCGGATACTCCCTGTATAGACAGGCAGGTATTAATCCCATCTGCTCAACAAAGGGAGTGGAGTTTTGCGTGTATGACCGTTTTTTTTATCCCGCCATTAACGCATCCATACTCCATCTTCGGGGAAGGTGCATGCTATGTGTAACACGTCATCCATACCAACGGCCAAACTGGCCTTCTCTTCCGAAAGTTGGTGATGGGATTTGACATGTGTGCAAGACGTTATGCACGCGTTCACACACGGAACATCGGTTTCTAGTCTCATTCGAAGGACTGTATGGAAAATGGAGTTAGAACCAATGTTAACTCTGAGGGAAAAATCCCCCTGTGTACCGAAACGGCCCGGCGGAGATTCGAACCCACAACCCTTGGATTACGAGTCCAGCGCTCTACCAACTGAGCTATTCTAGCCCCCTTCCATCGCTTTTTATGTCCACACTGGAGGTCATCAACAGGTGCAAATCCAGGTCAGACTGCTTTGAAATCCTGCCCCTTGAACAGATCCACAACAAACTGTGAAAGTCTCTTCTGTTTCCCAGACAGACTCTGCTTCTGTCACTTAGTTGTTATCGTCTACATCTTTATGTCAGTTGGTGCTAGGCTCTGATCTCTGACTGCGCAAAGATTAAGATCAGCACATACATAAACCTGCTAACAAGGAAGCCGTCTCGTGCACTTAAGCATGGGAACTACGGACATTAACGGGAAGATCACTGTTAATCTGATAAGTCTTTGGCGAAGCAAGGCCTGGAGTAGGGAAGACAGACTGATCCCAAGAAGATATGGGACGAGATGAACAGTGCCCTGGAGCAATGCCGAGCTGCAGCGCTATCACTGACATCTTGCTCTAGGGGTTCATCAACATCCCCTTCTTTCATTACCAGTGGTATTAAGGTTGTGGGTTTCCTTTCTCCAGGTCTGTGATGATGTTTACATGCGTTGGTTGTATGGAGTTGCACGCCTGTCGCGTGAATGTGAGTGTGGAGGTTATACTTCCTTCTTTTTTTGTACTGATGACGTGAAGAACATATGGTCATGGATTCAGTGTTTTAAAAATCTCTCCCTCCCTGTTTGTCTGTCTGTCTGTCTGTCTGTCTGTCATTTTGTCGCTGTCTGTCTGTCTGTCTGTCTCTCTCTCTGTCTCTGTCTCTCTCTCGTACGTGCGCGTGCGCGCGTGTGTGTATGAGGTTGGTGGCATAGTGGAGAAAAATTTCATCCCAAGGAAACGGCAGAGCATTTGATTTCACGTCTCACTTACTGTCGTTTATGTGACATACCTCAGCGACATGCATAGACGCATTTTATTATATCAGAGAGAGAGAGAGAGAGAGAGAGAGAGAGAGAGAGAGAGAGAGAGCGTGTGAGAGTGTGTGTGTGTGTGTGTGTGAGTGAGAGAGAGAGAGAGAGAGAGAGAGAGAGAGAAAGGAAGGAAGGAAGAAAGAGAGATAGAGAGAGAGTGTGTTCCTGTACACCTGGTGAAAACTTTTTCTTAGATCCCACACAAGAAAGAGTTCCCTTCAAAAGAGATGATGGACATTACCAGTACATTTCTCTAAGTGAGCATTTAGATATTCCTTGCCATCCGTATGAAGAAATACGGTTTTGCGAATTGTCAGTGCAAGCTTATGACCTGTACACGATGGCTGCTCTTGGAATGATTCACAAAAACAAGCCAGATCATAGTATGTGGATAAGACTTCGAACTGGTGTAGAGCTGGCACAGAGGAAAATGTATGATTATGCTTGATCTTAAGAACAAAATGCAAACAAAACAGACCTCTGATATTCTCTCTCTCTCTCTCTCTCTCTCTCTCTCTCTCTCTCTCTCTCTCTCTCTCTCTCTCTCTCTCTCCCACACACGCACCCCCCCCCCCCCCCCCCACCACACACACCACACACAAATACGTAGATGTGACAACAATC
This sequence comes from Conus betulinus, assembly GCA_016801955.1. Lineage (NCBI taxonomy): Eukaryota > Metazoa > Mollusca > Gastropoda > Neogastropoda > Conidae > Conus > Conus betulinus. The sequence continues at coordinate 6,527 of JADBJO010034991.1, forward strand.
TTGAGGAAAAAGAAACCAACAAAGGTTGAAAGAAACTTCGAACGATTGTGCAGCAAAAAAGGACAACCGAAAAAAAAAATTACTCAGAAAACAAACCAATAAACATAACAAAAGGAAACGAATCCAATGCATCAAACTTCAAAGGAAGAAATAAAAGTGTCGTCCACGCCACAGAGAGAACTTGACTACACCAACCACGTAAGACACATCTTGAAGAGGCCTCTGGTACCAATTTTACAATGGGCTGCCCCTGCATGACTCCAAGTTTACAACTGATGCGAAACGGCAAATGCTTACACACAAAGATGAGAAGAATGGATGAAGGGAAGAAAGACAGTAAGAGTGGTGCATTAAGGAAAATGGCGGCAGCAGTATTGTTTAATACGTCAGAATTACAGCCTGGGTCATTTCATAATATGTTCGTCTGCGTGCATGCGTGAAAATGTGTGTGTGTGTGTGTGTGTGTGTGTGTGTGGTGTGTGTGTGTGTGTGTGTGTGTGTGTGTGTGTGTGTGTGTGTGTGTGTGTGTGTGTGTGTTAGAGACATGTGTCTGCATCGTTGGGTGTGAACTGGAATGACATTGGACTGCTCATACAGTGACATCTGCTGGCATTCAGATCATATCCACAGAGGAGGCAGACAAAGGGAACAAATTAATTGAACCCTTACTCGCTCAGAACTCGACTTTGTCACTGTTCTGCATTCATGAAGACTTGGTCTACAAAAAAGAAAAAAAAGACATACAGGCAAAAGGCTGGTGGGGCGATGAAGGGGATTGGTGAAGGAGGATGGGGTAAGGAGCCATGGGAAGGCCCCAAACTTCTGACAGTCTCTCACCAGGAAGACAATTGACAACAGGTGACGACGTCTCTGGTGACTTGGTGATGGTGAGGGGTGGTTTTGTGTGGCTGTGATCCCACAGGGCTGTATGGCTTCTGCTCCATTCCCTTCTTTACTTCTCTGTCGCTCGACGT
>JADBJO010034993.1:0-2500 GCA_016801955.1 Conus betulinus
TGTGTGATTCTGTCATCACTTAAATAACGGAGATGAGGTATTTTACCACAAACTGATAATTCACTTTCGTCACGAGGAAGATAGAGAGATAGAGAGAGAAAGGGAGAGAGAGAGGTAGAGAGAGAGAGCGAGAGAGCGAGAAGAGATTGCTTTCTCCAGCGACCGTTCCCATTCTTGTCATCTCTCTCTCTCTCTCTCTCTCTCTCTCTCTCCTCCTCTCTCTCTCTCTCTCCGCGTCCTCTCTCTCCGGCTCTCTCTCATCTCTTCTCTCTCTCCTCTCTCGAACCTTATTCCCTTCCTTGTCAATCTCTCTCCTCTTCCAATCTCATCTCCTCCCTCTCCTCTCCTCGTGCACTCATCTCTCTCTCGCTCTCTCGTCTCTCTCTCTCTCTCTCTTCTCCTCCCCGTCCTCTCTCCCTCTCTCTCTTCTCCTCTGTTCCTCCACCGGTTCTTCTGTCTTTCTTTCCGCGTCTTTTTCTCCCCCTGTCATTTACCCTTCCTTCCGTCCTGTCTGTTTATCTACCTGTCTTTGTTTTCTTTTTTTTTTTTCCTTGTCTCTCTTTCATTCTGTGAGACCTTCCTCCATCTTTCTCTCTTTCTTTTCTTTCTTTCTCACACCGCTTTTCTTCTCTTTTTTTTTTATTTTTTTTCTTTTTCTGTTTCTTTGCCTTCGACTGTTCTGAGCCATGAATGTCTTTATCTCTTCTCTTTCTTTTTTTTTTTTCTTTTTTGTTTTCCTTTGCCTTCGACTGTTATGGTTTCTTTTCCTTTTCTCTGTGTGTTTTCTTTGCTTTTTTCTCTCCAGTATGGTTTTCCACTCTTTCTTGATCTTTCTGTTCATTATGTCATCATTCTTTCTTTCCCCTCCTTATCCCCCCCCTGGCCCCCCCCCCCCCCCCCCCCCCCCCCCCCGTGTTCCCCCCCCCCACCCCCCCCCCCCCCCCCCCCCCCCCCCCCCCCCCCCCCCCCCCCCCCCCCCCCCCCTCCGTTTTTTTTTTTTTGTTGTTTTTTGTTTTTTTTTAGCTCTCCAAGTGCATTTAGTTTCAGTTTCGGTCGTGCCGACCTCTTTCTTCTCCTTACTGTAAATGTCTAAAGTTCTTCCACTGTGTTCCTCCTCCCCCCCCACCCCCCCCCCCCCCCCCCCCCCCCCCCCCCCCCCCCCCCCCCCCCCCCCCCCCCCCCCCCCCCCCGCGCGCTTTTTTTTTGGTTTTTTTGTTCACCCCCCCCCCCCCCCCCCCCCCCCCCCCCCAGCCTGAACTACATTCTTTCTTTTGCACGTTTCTCTCTTCTTTTTCGCTTTTTCTTTTCTTGTTTTCTGCCCGTCCTTCTCCTGTCTTTCTTTTGTACGTTTTCTCTCTCTTCTTTTTCTTGTTCTTTTTCTTTTCTTGTTTTTCTGCCCGTCCTTTTCCTTTCTCTTTCTTTTGTACTTTTCTCTCTTTTCTTTTTCTTTCTTTCTTGTTTTCTGCACGTCCTTTCTGTTTTCTGTTTCATTTTGTTGTTGTTGTTGTTTTTTTTTTTTTTTTTTTTTATTTATTTTTATTATTTTTTTTGTGTTTGTTTTTGTACGGAGGATAGTTCTTTACGTCCAAGTTTAGGGGTTGTTTTCCTTTCACCTGTTTACTATTTCGTCTTTGTGTGTTCTGTTTCATTGCATGCAGCCAAAACACGGGTTAAACGCATCCTTCGATGGCGCTAAGCAGAACAAACAAACAAGCAAACAAACAAACTGAAAAAGAAAAAAATACACAGAACATTTCTTACAACTTCTACACGGTTTCACGTTAAAAGAGACTAGTCTCCACATCTCGTTTTAACCTTTCTTTTTTGGGAGGTCGAGCTTTTTTTCTCAACCTGTTGACTAATGTTTTTTTTTTTTCTTTTGTATGTTTAGTTTTCCTCGTAATCAAAACATACTCAACAGGGATGATTTAATGAAGAATTGGAATGTCAACGGCTCATCTTACTAATAAGATTCGTTACTAATTTCAGAGTATGGGGACAAAAAATAGTGGCTGAAAAGAATACGAAAAGATTCCTGTATATATATATATATATATATATATATATATATATATATAAATATATAAACTAATAAATTCCAAGGATAAGTACCGAGCAACTTATAGAGCAGCTTGGTGTTGCAATGACTGTAACACAAACAAAGCTTGCTCTTAAGTCTTAGGTTGAAGAAATAGGGGTAGATAGGTATTCATATCTGCAGTGGTAGATAATTCTGCCTAACTAACAGTATGTGTTTGAGAGGGTGATTGGGGAGTAATAAATGCTTCTCAAAATGAGCCTTCAGCAAGTTTATAGTGTCCAAGGGGGGGGGGGGGGGGGGGGGGGGGGACAATCTCCAATGTGGAGGAAACTCACTAACATATAACTCCTGGTCAGATACCGGTATTTCGAAACCTGATTGTTTCTCCTCAGTGACCGTGGAAAGTGGTAACTTGACTCCTCTGCCTTTTCGGTATGGCATTCTTCTTAAAACCGAAAA
>JADBJO010034994.1:0-7500 GCA_016801955.1 Conus betulinus
TTACCTTCTTTTTAGGTACCACTGTGGACTACCCAGTTAACGATGAGCTCTTTGTTCGTGTCATATAAAAATGACTGACCTGACAACGTTTTGCCCACCGCTCATAGCGATTACTGATCAGCCAACAAATTTTAAAGTCTCTCTGCAACGAACAAAAATGAAATCTTCCATCAAAACTGATGAAAACAATAGTTAGGGCCTACTTCATTGAAAAGCTACGTACATACAGGTAAGGATCATCTAGTATTTTAATGGAATGAAGACTCAGCTGACCAAGTGGTAGCAGCCTGTAATGTGTCTGTCCTATGCACAGTGATACACACCATCACGTGCAATTTTGAGACATGACTCATAACTAGAGAACAATTCAACATTGATATTGATGTGACTTTAAGAAACTACCACTCATGTTCTCCACCACAGTGAGGGTGATTCTTTTAAAACGATGGATAGGAAATAAAGTCTAGGTAAATAAAGACATTGTTGGATAGAGACTGCCATTCCCACAGAAGAGAGGTTAGATCACTACTGAACCAGTCAGCCGTCTGCAGAAAGCCAGTGTGCATGCAACTAAAACAAATGCTTTTGAAAATGTGAAACCTACAATCGAACGTTCAATGAAAACAGTAGCGACGATGAAAACAGTACGAAACAAACTTCTTGATCCATAAAGAATATTAGGGGCACATCCAAATTCGGCTGAACCCCCAGCTATTTTCGACAAGAAAATAATCCCAATGCAAATAAATGGTTCATATATGTTACCAATTACAAAGTCTTAGAGAATTGAAAACTTATAGTGGAATGAATATTAGTAATACTTAATGTTTAATTAATGCAGAAATTCAAAGTTGAATTGTAAAATATCAGGTACGGATATAATGTACTTTTTTTTTTTAAATCATGAGTTTCGATGGAATTAATAAGAAATGAAAAGCTAAACCCAATGTTGCCTGAAATTGCTAGTCTTTTGAAACGTGGTTTCAGTTTCGTTTTTCAAAGTGGAAATAATAAGCAGATCTATACAAAACAGGATCAGTGGCGCTGTTCGCATATCAGGAAGCTCGTCCAGCGCTGATATCAAAGAGTTTACAATATTACAAAAATGAAAGAATTATGCATCATTATTGCAAAGAAGGAAGCAGGGCTCAGAGATAGTTCACGAGCCACTGATAATTGCTTTATGCTGTCAAAGGGGCTGATAAGTTTCTTACAGACAGAGCAAAAATACCTTATTGCTCTTTTATACACTGTAACGAGGCATCCCATATTATATGAAATGAAGGCCTGCCGATGAAAATCAAAACAGTGGGTATGACTGGTAAATCAAACCTAACGATGCAAGAGTTATATCCCAGTGACAAATTTGGTGCATGAGCTCACTCTGGTCTCACTGACAAAATACGAATATTCACAAATCAAACCCCCCAACGTAACATATCCTTGTTTAAATACTCTTAAGTGGCATTGTTGAATACAGCATATTCCCCAAATATTTCCTATTTACAAGTATAAATTTCGTATCTTTTATACACAGACAATATAGCGGTCTTCTCAACCTCACAACAAAAACTTTAGCATAAATTAGAGAAAAGACATTTGGAATGGTAAAAGAAACAAAAATAAATTCTTTACACTGATATTTCTGAACTACGGTGAAAAAAAGAACGGAAACAGATTTATGTCAACTTCAGTAACAATCGGTACTTTTAAAAAAGTCTTCAGAACAACTTTATAACAAGGTTGCAAAGCTGCACGTAACCAGAGGAGATATTATACAGTCACAATTTTAATGTGACGACGAACTCTGAGTTCGTAGTCTCTTGTCTTCTATGGCAAGAGTTATGGCTTTGGTCCATTTACCAATGTAATGATGAGACACGTACAGATGACAAAATATGGTGTTGGTACAAAACCTCTTCTGCAATCAAATTTTGACACTGAACAATACATACAAAATCCTACAGGCAAATGCAATGAGTTTATCGAACATCTGTTCCGAGCTTTGTACGTACGAACTAGGGAGATTCCAATCACTTTTACATTCATACTCCAAAATATTTCGCTGCTTTTACATATTAGAGTCAAATTAGGCCTCACATTGACAACAAACCTTTCTATTCTTACCCAGCACACCGAAAAACAATTAGACAAAGTTTGTATTACAAAATTTGTCATCGACAGGTTTAGATCACATTTGGAAAAACCATGGGACTTTCAGTGTGACTCACCCGACGTTCATTACAGAGACAAAATTGACAGGTCCGGTCACCCCGATGACTTTGATTGGCCTCGTTCTGGCAGCATAAAAGGAACAAAAATCAAACCATCAGTAGGCTGCCTACATGGCGGGATTAAAATCGGTCATACACACAAAACGCCACTCCCGTTGTTGGGTAGATGTGATTAATCCTTGCCTGTCTGTAAAGGAAGTGTTCACAGGAGTATCAGCCTGCGTACGCAGAAGAACAACAAAACAAAGAACAAGAACAAGAACAAGAAGAGCAAGAAGAGCAAGAAGAGCAAGAACAAGAACAAGAGGAACAAGAACAAGAAGAAACCATCAATGCATGGTGGAAACATGTACACTTTAAATTTACATGCAGATGATGTTAACAAGTGTGTGATATGAAGTTGAACAAAACCCACAAAATACAACAGATTGCTTCTCCTACATGTGCAGCATATGTTATTCTGATGCAGATCGTAACAACCAAGGTTACGATCTTGCATATGCATGATGAAAGTAGATGATACGGTCTTTTTTAAGGCACCTATTCACCTCGTAAAAATGTATAAACATGTTGTTATTTCTACTTTATACAAAATGCTAAGTCACTATCGGATTCGATTGTTGATGTAATGGATTGCAAGTGTAATGTTGTGAGATGTGAACAGCAAAGTAGCAGTAGGGAGAGAGAGCGGGACAATGGGGTAGATAAGCGACTAATGATGACCCACCCTGTCACATGTGGAACTGGGGAGGAAATGGGCAAAGTCGGGTGGACAATGTGACTAGAGTTGATCAACACAGTTGTGAGCTGTGGAAGTGGGGAGGGAGAGGGTGACAATGAAGTGAACTGTATGAGAGAAGTAGAGATGAAAACAAGGTGAACTGTATGACAGAGAATGGTGTACATGAGGAGGGAAATCACAATAAAGAAGAATAGAGAGTACAACAAGGTGATGGAAGAGGGGAGTTCAGTGAAGATATATATATATATATATATATATATATATATATATATATATATATATATATATATATATGAATCAAAGCCTACTTAGGTCGACATTTGGTACCCCTAAGGTAAATTTTTACTGTACTTTAGAGTTAAGGCTACCGTTTTCTGGTCCCCTTAAGGTTTCCCTCTTTTTCTCTGTGTCATTCAACTCAGTGACAATACAACTGAGCTATAGAGGATCCCAGGCTTTGTTTTATTTATAGATCAATGGATTTGGAGGAAAGACCAATCGTTTGAGAGTTACAGCTTACAATGTACTTCATGACTTAAGGAGACCACAGTAAATTTAGATTTTAGAGGGACCAGTACATAATGGAAATAACTTTTTGTAAGCATGATATATGTTCACGAGATTTTGTCCCATGTTTTTATTTCACATAATGATTAAATCGAACCCAAAACAACCTGGATTTATTCCTACATACTGTGTGAACTCAAAAAACAGTGGAGATATATAGTGTACATCTGAGCTATCAGGGATCTAAATTCTCATTTAGACCTAAGCTGACTGACTAGACTCCCAGGTTGGCCTGCTGTAAAACAACATCCGGGCAACTCGTATTATGCTGTTACTGGCAGCCATTTTTTTTCTCCAGCCACTGTGACTGCTGGTTCTCAATTTGGTGTTTACATTGAAGGTAAGTGAAACTGGTCTTCTCTTGATCTTCCAGATGGGGATGTTTAATCTGTCCCATTCATTTTCATTTAGATTTGGCACACAGGTTGCATGCTTTGTATGTTCTTGTCATTCGTATTCAGCCTTCTTCAATGTAGGTCAGCCAACAGACCTGACTATTACTAGTCTTCTTCTTCTTCCATTTTCTGACCAACATCATTATGCTGATGATTATGTCGTACTAAGGCAGTGAAGAGCAGGGAGGGGGGAGGGGGGGGGGGGGGGGGGGGGGGAGAGACGTGAGCGTGAGCAAAAGTGGGTGAAGTAGGGTGTGTGTGTGTGTCAGGGAGTGGTGGTCAGAGGTATTATTGGCGTGAAAGAGTAGGCCTATGGGATTTTAATGGGTGAGATGTGCGTTCGTTCGTACACGGAACCTCACTTTGTAGCGAAGTCTCTTTCGAATGACTTTTGGGGATATGAAGTCAGAACCCAAAAGGAAAAATTGCCATTAACTGAAACAACTTCGGAATTCCTAATCAGTCATTAGAATTTGATTTTTTTTTTTTTAATAATTCAAGCAGTTGAGGATGTATTGGGCTACAATATCATTCGAAAAAAATAAATAAAGGGCTTTCGTAGCACGATACAGTCTCTGGGTTAAACTTGGTGACCTACTTAATTTTCTCCTTTGCACTCCATCTTCCTCAGTCACCCCAGTCCCCCTCTCCCAGCCCCCTCCCCCCCCCCCCCCCCCCCCCCACCTGCCCCCCCCCCCACCCCCACCTGCCACTCCCATAGGGACTCCTCTTTCTTTACCCACCTACCTCATGCAGTGATCTTGTTAACCCTAAGATTGGCATGGAAGAATTAACCTAGCTGATTGAGAGAGAAAGAGAGAGAGAGAGAGAGAGTGGTGGTGATGTTGTGGGCAAGTGGTGTGCGCGCATGTGTGTGTGTTTTTGTGTGTATTTTGTTAGCTTGCTCATTATCTTCTCTTTATTTTTATTTTTCATTTCTTTGTTTTCTGCATTTGTTTAATAAAATTACTGTGCATGTTTCTAGTATATATGAAACTAGTGTGTCAGAATTGTGTGAAAGGTTTGTTATGCTATAAAAAATGTCATATAATCACTTGATACGTAACTTATTTTTCTTTCTGATTAAAAAAAAATGTGTTTAAAAAAAAGAAACCGGGCGGCCGAAGTGGAAACCCTGCCGATTCATCTGAATGGCAAAGATAAAAACAGTTGAACGTGGTTAATTTCTGCATGTAGCACAATACAGTCTCTGGGTTAAACTTAGTGACCTACTTCATTTTCTCCTTTGATTGGGATTCTCTGCATGTTGGGTGAGTGGTCATATTGGTCTGGTGAATCAAACAGACCTTGTTAAGGGCTGAGGCAGACTGGTGTCGGGTGAGTGCATCTTTTGGATCCAGACGCGTACGTTAGGATACTTTTCATTGATTACAGTTCAGCATTTAATACAATAGTACCTTCAAAGCTTTATATGAATTTGAAACATCTTTTGATCCCTGAATCAGTTTGTGTCTGGATCCTTGATTCCCTCAGATGTAGACCACAGATTTCTAAAGTTGGTGATGTGTTCTCTTCCACCCTTACCCTTAACATTGGTGCCCCCCAAGGATGTGTTCCGTCCCCAGTCTTGTATTCATTGTTCATCCATGATTGTAAAACTCACCATGAATGTAATACTGTGGTTAAATAAAAAATTTGCCGACAAAACGACTCTTGAAGGGCTGATCACGAATGGTAACGAGTCTAACTACAGATATGACGTTTCCGAGCTCGTTAGCTGGTGCGACCAAAACAACTTGGAGCTAAATGTATCAAAAACAAAAGATTCTAGATTTCAGAAAAACCAAGACCGCTCCCTTGCCCAGTAACTATCAAAAAACACCCATTGGAAATCATTAGTGAGTTTAAATTTCTTGGACTAATGGTTTCTGATAATTTAAAATGGGAGAAAAATTCCAGGAACATCGTTAAGAAAGCCCAGCAGCGCTTGTACTTTTCTTTGGCGGTTGAAAAAATTTGGTGTCAACAAGGACATTCTGATCCAGTTCTACAGAACAATCATTGAAAGTGTATTAACTTTTGCAGTAGTTGTCTGGTTGGTAACATGTCAAAAGAGGATGTTTCAGCCCTCAAAATGATTGTCAAAACTGCCACCAAGATCATAGGGTGTGAGTGTACTTGCCGTCCTTGGATGAAATCTATACTAGCATTTAAAAAAGCTAAGTCGATAAGTCAAGATAGATAACATCCAGCTTTTGGATTTTTCAAGCTGCTTTCCTCACTCAGGTTGGTGGTACATAACCTTGAAAACAAGAACGAATCGCTTTGCAAATGTGACGCTCCACCACAAAATGAGTCACATTGCACCGGAGGTCGTTTTGATTTATTTATATTCTTGTAATTCTACAATAAAAATGCTCTCCAACAAAAAAGACAGATTGTAAATCGGACTATTTGTGGCAAAGTTATTGTGATTTGAAGTTTAGACCCCGTCAATACAGCGAAAAGAGAAATTGCAGCAGAAAAGTTTCAAAACATGTTCATAGCAACCAAGTACTTCTAATTAAGATATCTTGTTGAAACTTCGCACAAACATGCACATGACCATTCTGTATCATCGCACACAAACTTTTGGGGAAAAATATTGACATTTCTAGATTTTATTCAAAAAACAGATTTTGGATAAATTGAAAAATAACACAGAGAAAAGAATAAGCTGCTTTAAATTTATATCAGTAAATTAATTCACATAACCATACTACTTGAGGTAACCTTTTGTGTGCTTTTATTCAGTAACTGCTAGTGTAAGATCTTAAGTCAGAAAATAAAGGAAAATTAAAAAAAAAAAAAAAAAAAAACATAACCTAAAAAAGATACTACACTGACCGCGGCAGTAGAACACAGCTTCCCTGACCATATGAAGTAGTTTGAACACACATGAGAACAGTAATTCCCACAGGAAGATGATGTTCTACTCACAGTACTGGACTAGTGACTAGGGCTGGGGCAGAGGCTTAGGGGCAGAGAATGTCTTGTGCGTCAGGTCTGACAAAGGGTCTGATGTGCTAGTATAGGTACTCTCTGCGGTCAGCTGACAATCCAGGGGGCTGAATTCAGGCAGGGAGACTGACCAGACGACACCTGGCAGTGTCCACACAGTATGCTAGCTGTATCTGTTTCCTCCTCTGCACTCAGTGTGGTTTTCACATACACAGTTCCAGGAGCATCTGAGGAAAAACGGAAATGAAAATATTTTTTCATTCCCTTCACTGCCTTAAAATACACATCAAAAAAATGCTTGCCAGTCATAGACCATGACTTTCTCTTCCCCAGCCTCTGTGCCAATGATCTGCGCCCGATTGATGCCCTTGGTGTTGCTGCTGTTGATGACATGGCACAGGCCGTTGAGGCCGTGAACTTCACAAACGTTTGAAGCGTGGCTTCAGGAGGCCGAAAAACACCAGTCAGGAGCAAATTTGGTGTGGCGGGCAGGCATGAAGTTGACGGTGATGGAGGTGTGAAGGCCTGCATGACTCGCCAGGCCAGGTACCACAACATAGACTTGGTTTTGTTCTGGCCGCTGCAGTTGTCACAGTGTAGA
>JADBJO010034994.1:10000-12803 GCA_016801955.1 Conus betulinus
TGACAGTAAATATTAACTGAATTGTGTGCTTACCTTCAGATAATTCAGCCATGGTCATTCTCTTTGCCAGTATGTCCTCAGAAGTGAACTGTGCAATGCATCCCTTCTTTTTGGACACTGGCTCAGCACTGTCAGTTTCACTGCTTTGCTTGTCAGTCACGACACTGCTGCACCTGCCACATGGCGATTTCGACACTTGCAGTCGAAAGCTTCAACTTTCAGCCTTTCAGCATCAGGTCCAAGCATGGTTTCGCTGTCTATGTCGGCATTCACAGACAGATTGGGCTCTTGAACTTGGACGAGTGCAGGTGCTTCTTCGTGATCCGAGCCGGTCTCGGAGCACTGACTGTCAATATCACTTCGATCACCACCATTTCCTCTTCGTTATCGGTTGAAACACTGCCATCGTCGTCCAGGAAATATTCAGTCTCCAGCCCGTAAATGTCATGTTCATCTGATGATGAAAATATGTTGGCATCGCGTGCCGATCTTGTTAAAAAAAAATCACAAATATTAGCCCTAAGACTCTCCGGCGTGTTCGCTTTGGAAGCCGCCATTGTTGCTTGTGTTGGTCACGTGAACGCCTTTGGGCCAACCATCAGTGGGGAATCCACCCTTAGTGACGCTTTGTTTATACGTCATACCCCTTTTTTAAGGACGATGATTGGCTTACACCGTGGAAATTGACCCCTGAAAGGGTTTCAGTTTAAAAATAGAGGTCTAGACCTTTCCAACGAGGTATCATTCGACAGGTCCATTCCAATATTTCGGGGATGAGGCCTGTCAATTTTGATCAATTTTATCGGTTTGTAAGCTGGCAAAACAAGAGGTTATGTGTTTCAAAAGCATTTTTTGGGCAAAAAGAAACATATTTACACTTTAATATTTGCATGGAAGACAGAAGAAAGGCTGTAGGTTAATATTCCATTAAAATCTAAAAATCCATAACCTGACCCCCATCTGCTAAAATCGGCCCTAGCGAAAAACTCAGTGAGGGACAATGCGACTCATTTCGTGGCGGAGCGTCACAAATAGTTTCTTTCCAAAAGCTATCGAAGCCTGAATCAAAATGCAGAATCTTGTCATTCTGTGTGACAGACTCGCCATCAATTACACTAGCCATGTATGTTTCGATATGTGTGTGAGTGCTTTTTTTTTAGACAGCTATGTGCACCGTCTATTCAGTAATTCTATTCCCAGTTCACAGAATGTGTGTGTGTGTGTGTGTGTGTGTGTGTTCGCGCATGATTGGGCGAGTTGGGGGGTGGGGGGTAGTTAGACAAGCTTATGTGTACTCTTCCAATATTCAACCTTTGCTTAGTTTATGATTATGTGAAATGACTGAGCTTGAGCTCGAAATGTTTGTTAGCTTGTGCTCTATCCCTCCCAATATTCTTTGGTGACTCATGTACACTTGGTAATAAAGACGTATCTTATCTTACATAAAAAAGGCAAAATATACTATTATCACTTTTTTTTTCTTTCAGACAAGCTGCGTGTTTACTTCCTGTGGGTCAGGTTGAATTGTCCAAGTTGGTCATTGGCTTGCCTTCTTTGCTCATGGCACATTTTTCAGATTTGTTTGGCTACCTTAAGAACGAGTAAGTATCTTTTGGATTTTTGGCTTGCTTGAACATCATTTGTGTAGTTTAAGCATTCTGTAATTATGGAATCTTTGTTTATAAGACTGAAGAAAATGCTGCATTTTTTAAGGGTGTACTGGCATGCTTCAAAAACATTTGGCATTTTGAACTATAGTTTCTTATATCTTATAGATTACTTTAGAGTCAATCCTATTCCTGCCTTATTTTGGCGTGTTATCTTTGGGGACAATAAATTAAAACGAGTCGGACCCTAGATCCCTGCACATAAAAAAACCAAACTCATAGCAGTTGAAAAATCGAAAAGAGTAGGGGAGGTCAATTTTACCTTGTCAAAGATCAAGTAGATTGAAGATATCTGCCTGGTGTTTTCTTACAAAGCTGAAAAACTGTTACTTCTGGTTGATATTTCAAAAGTGTAGGTCATCTTGTGCCGGTGAAAATGGATTACATGAAAACATGGCGTGCATGCTGTGTGGAACTGCAGGGATAAAGGAGATAAATGACGAGAGGCAAAGCCTTCAAGGCTCAAGTTGGTACAGAACACTAGAGGCAGTCAAGTTGTCCTACTCCTAGTTAGAGAATCCATTAAAAAACAAATTACAGCCTTTACCATCCGTGATGTCTTCATGCTAGGGCTTGCTAGGAAGGGGTGTGTCATTGTGATTAAGTGCAAGTCTATCACTTTTGACCCTGTCAGCACTTGTGACTTGACTTGAATTATGCCTCTGGTTCCGCTTGGAACAAAGGGCCGCTGCCAGCACTTGTAATTGCTGAGAAATTGCCAACGTTAAAGTTGACCACAAACGCCTACACTCAGGCACACATACATGTATTAATGGATGCAGACACACACACACACACACACACACACACACACACACACACACCACACACAACCAAAATAGCATGAGAACATAGACTCACTTTGTTTACACACATGAGCCAAAAATGAGTAGGTGATATTTGAATGGCATGGGGAATAAACTAAGTGCCAGCAGTCAGCATATCAGTCGGCTCTACCTGGGTAGGCAAGCCCATTGAGTAACTGTAAAGTGGTGTGATGATTGAAAAGCACTTGTTTTTAGAGGTTGGTCTGTGACCAATGATAGGTCCTATGTAAATACAATAATAATATTTTTTTAATGACAATAAAATAGTTTGAAATATTTATGTATTAATATTACTATAGCTATTTTCAT
>JADBJO010034995.1:0-12803 GCA_016801955.1 Conus betulinus
CACCATGTAACCCCTCAGTCTTTGTACTGCTGTGGGAAAAACATAGACTTGTGTGTCATCAGGACAAAACTGCTCCATCTCTCTGATAACCAGTGGCATATGGTAGGAATTCTTTCAAATTTGGACAGAACTGCAACAAAAAACATGTGTATTCCAAACCTCTTACCACAGGTCTTTGACACAACTGCAAATTTTGGTTTCATGCTTGTGTTGGGAGATAGATGTCAAAATTTAAATTGCAGAATTCCTGGCCAGTCTCACTGCTTTGAATGAACAGGATTGGGAAACAAAGCAAAAACAAGGTTTAAGGCGTCAGGTTTAAGACATGTGTAAAGTTAAACAATTTTTAGGGATGGTTCAGACCAGCCATGTCCTCCAAAGAGAAAGGGAGTCAGAATGACAATATTCTCATGCTTGGATTGATCACTTTGTGTGCCAGAACCAGGGCTGTGGTTTCATCAGAGTAGAGGGAACTGTCCGAGAGATGTTTTGAACATTCCTGAGCATGAGCAGCTGAGCAATAAGTACTGCAAGCAAGTCCTCCTCACACTTGGAAATGTTCTGATGAAAAATGAAAAGTCTTAAATGTCAGAGAGCTGGTGGAGTCCTGGCTGAAAGATAAGTTCATCACAAATAAGCGGTATTTAAATGTCCATGGTGGATTGTCTAGGAATCTACATAGATCACAATCAATTCCAATATCAGTATTGGTATTTTGCAAAGTTTGGACAAACATGTATTTCCAAGAGTGGAACAGAATTGGGATTATGTTCAAATTTCTGTTGGATATTGGAATCCAGGCATGAATAGATGAAAACAGGAAACACAATGAAATGGAAAGCAGATGAAAGATGGGAAGAGTGATGTGGAACCCCCCCCCCCCCCCCCCCCCCTTTTTTTTTTTTTTTAAAGACCCTTTCAACTATAAAACTATATGTGAGTGAGGAGGTCATTCACTCAGTCCATCACACATGTTACAGATGTATAATATACGCCATCCAAAAAGTAAAACAATGACATACATGTCCAACCAAGTCCACGGTCAGCAATGATGATGAGCACATGTATTCACATCGCACACAGTCTGGATCGCTGACATTTCCAGAGAGATGCCACAGGATACACACTTGGACGGTGTTTCACCTGTTGATTTCTATCATGTCTTTCTCTCAGCAAAGTCAGGAACAAACACAGAGGGTCTGGGTCCCTGGTGCTCTGTCCTGGTGTTCGGTGACAGATGTCCAAGTGCCTGACGAGGAAGATGTGTAGATGGGAAACGGGATCAGCGGACACCAGCGTAGTCAGGCATTAATGCGTGAGGTGAAGTTGGCTGACCAAAACTGGAGTGGAACCCAGGGAACCATGTGTCTGTAATGTCTGCACAGCAAACAAGACGTCTCTCAGAGCTGCTCATGTGGCACTGCCATAGAAATCATTCAAAATGGTAAGCATGGTGCAATGTTTACAGTCTCTCAGAGGTGCTCCTGTGGCACTGCCATAAAAATCATTCAAAACAGTAAGCATGGTGCTATGTTTACAGTCTCTCAGAGGTGCTCATGTGGCACTGCCATAGAAATCATTCAAAATGGTAAGCATGGTGCTATGTTTACAATCAACTATTTTGAGCTCTTAATCTTGCTATTCGCAGATGATGTACTGTTATCAAAGACAAAAATATTATTGGTTTGCAAACCCAATTAAATTAAATAGTCTGCAAAGCACAGCTTTTTCTCTTGATCTGAAAGTGAATTTAGGTAAGAGCAATATAATTGTGTTCAGAAAAGGTGGTTATTTAGCAGCCAGAGAACACTGGACGTATGTAACCATGCTGTGATGCCTGTGGTAAATGCTTATAAATACTTGGGTATATTGTTTTCAACAAAACTCAGCTTCACATCAGCATGCAATGACTTGTTAAGTAAAGCAAAGAAAGCTCTGCTTTGTGTTATGAGAAAACTTCATGTTTTGAAGAATTCTAGTTTTGATTTGTTGTTAAGTTATTTGATTCCCAGATTCAACCCATTGCTCAGTGAGGTGCAGGTTCAACCCATTGCTCAGTGAGGTGCAGGTTCATCCATTGCTCAGTGAGGTGCAGGTTCAACCCATTGCTCAGTGAGGTGCAGGTTCAACCATTTGCTCAGTGAGGTGCAGGTTCATCCCATTGCTCAGTGAGGTGCAGGTTCAACCCATTGCTCAGTGAGGTGCAGGTTCAACCCATTGCTCAGTGAGGTGCAGGTTCAACCCATTGCTCAGTGAGGTGCAGGTTCAACCCATTGCTCAGTGAGGGTGGTTCAACCCATTGCTCAGTGAGGTGCAGGTTCATCCCATTGCTCAGTGAGGTGCAGGTTCAACCCATTGCTCAGTGAGGTGCAGGTTCAACCCATTGCTCAGAGGTGCAGGTTCAACCCATTGCTCAGTGAGGTGCAGGTTCAACCCATTGCTCAGTGAGGTGCAGGTTCAACCCATTGCTCAGTGAGGTGCAGGTTCAACCCATTGCTCAGTGAGGTGCAGAACTTCGGGGACTAGAGACACTGCAGCCCGCCATTGCGAAAAAGTACAAATTTTTGGAGTCAAAATGCAAACGCCCAATGATCTTGTCTATGGAGAGACCAATAGATATCCTATTTATTTAAATTCTGTATTAAGCTGTATTCGATACTGGTTGAAATTAACTAAATGAATGATCATTGATCACCATGGAAGCCCTATGTGATGTTATATGACTTAGTTGTAAGAGATAAAAGAAACTGGGTGTCAAATATCTGTAGTCAACTATATAAATTTGGATTTGGTTGTTTGGATGAACCATGCCATACAAAATGACAGATTATTTCTTTGTGAATTTAAAGAAAGATTGATTGCATGCAGGTGGTAAGAATGGGATGCTCAAGTCAAAATAGCAATAGATTTACCATGTAATGATGTATCAGACATACTGTACAGTTCACGATGTCAAACTTTATCTGCAAATGGATTTAGGCGAACACTTGAAGCTAATTATGACCAAATTTTGACTTGGATTTTCAGACATTGCACAACACTGGTATCACTACGTAACTTGTCTACTTTGTAATTATGGAAAAGAAGACGAAATGCATTTTGTTTTATGCTGAGCACTGCAAGTTATCTAGTCTAAGAGCACATATATATATATATATATATATATATATATATATATATATATATATATATATATAAAATAAGTTTTCCAGTGATCCCTGTCAATTTCGGTTAAGTCTGCTTATGGCATCTCAAAATTAAAGCGTAGTAAGAAATTGTTCAATTGACTTGCTCATGGCATTTCATTTTGATCAGTTATGACTTTGTGAATAAGAAATTCATCCAGTTTTGATGTGTTATGTAAAATTCATACATTGTTGTTACTTTCTCCATACCCCCCATCATACGGGGCAATGGCCTTTCGATGAAGTAAACCATCTGAGTTCTGAGTTCATGTGGCCTTGTGATAACGCACATGTCAAAAAAAAAACAGACAATCCCTGATCCCTGTGTTGAATCTCTCATGGGGCTTGTTTAGCTTCTTTCCATCAACAGATCCACTTATCTTATGTTATTTGTGTATTTCTCATCATAATTTCACCCTTTTCCTGTAAATCTTAAGGAGTGGTCTAAGTGCTAGTGTTTCAGTCCAGACAGTGATCCCATGTGCGTGCTGCCTGGGGAGAAAGCTGTCCATGGTCCCAGACCACAGAAAAAACCACCGTCATCAGTCCATGTGTTGGCAGATTGACAGAAAAGTAGATGGCACTTTATCATGGCACAATACACTGCTTCCTGTGAGAACAGCACCTCCAGCTGTTCTCTGTGCAGCCAATAGCATGTATTAAAGGGGCTGCAGGTAAGCTGACTAATTGTGGTTAATGGCTGTTGGGAACAGTAGCATTGAATAATTGGTGGAGAAGATTACACTCTTAACTGTGTGTTTGACTTGCATATGGTCACCACAAGAATTTATTGGGAAAGAGTAACTATAATAACAGCTTATGGTCAAACCATCTGATTTTTTTTTCTATTCAAATTTACCACACTATAAACATGGTGTTCCTTTATTGTTTTGCTTGCCATCTTATTTGAAATATTTATTTTGTTCTTTTCAGGCACTGTCTTCTCCTCATCTACTCTTTTCCTATGTAAATAAAAAAAAAAGACATTACATTAACTGACTGGGCTCCATCTGTATGCTCCTGGCCTGATTGGATCCACCATCTTCTTCACCTTTTTCTCTATTCCTTACACCTTACTTACTCCATCACCATCCAGTCTCTCCCAGCTCTCCTCTTACCCCCCCCCCCCCAAAAAAAAAAAAAAAAAAAAAAAAAAAAAAAAAAAAAAAAACAAAAAAATGAAACCCATCTTCCACAATGGCGAGTTAAGATCAATTCTGAGGCTAGATTAGGCTCATCACCATGCAGGAATTTTGAACTTAAGGGGGATAAGTGTCATGGACACCTACTCAGTCATGCTTCATGTATCATGCCAAAATGTAAATTCATTTGGTTTGTGCATCCAAGCCTGTGCATCAGCTATTGAGTATGGTTACCATGGGTTTGGACCAAAATTATTTACATGACAATCAAACAGTAGCTAAAAGCAAACATGAATAAGCAAACATGGGAAAAAATGATGTAGCAAGAAAATTGCTATTTGGTGCATAATCACGGGTCATGATTTGTGTCTGTGGATGGCAGAGTAGCATGCATGTACGTATTTTCAATCTTGTCTCATCTAGTCCTTTACCTTATTCCTGAGGTGTTGTGACCTCCATGGAGCCGGGACTGGGGCTGGTGGGGGGGAGAACACCATCTAGAGGATGAGGGGACCCAGGTGCCACTGGTGCCTGTGCCCTCGGACGTGGACGTGGCATCAGTCACATCTCTCTTCACCACAGTCGATGTCTGAGGCAGCAGCAGAAGGGACAGGCTGTTGCTGCGACAAAAGCTCTGGTTCCTCATCTGGGTGATCGGTGGTCAGGGGGGTCTCTTTGGTTGACAACCCTCTCTGGGCCACCTGCTCATGGCAAAACAGCATACACCTGCTCATGTGCAGGTGTCCCATTCCATTATGGATCAGCTTCACAACACCAGGGCGAAGAGCTCTGGGGAGGACATATTCCAATGTCCCATATGTGGGGTCCACTGTCCGTTGAGCCATACAGAGGGCAGGGATGCAGCAACGGTGAGCCACCCAAGCCATTTCTCAGGTGGGGTGTTTTCCCGGTGACCCTTTCAGACGGTGGCCTGAAGATAGGTTGCAACATTCTGGGCTAGCTTTTCAGCAAGGGACACAGACCTTTCATCCCCAGCAGAACTGGTCATTCACCGTTTCCTTGACCACCAGGACTGGGACATCAGGACAGATGGCCAAAGAGCTTAACTTCAATGATGTAGAAACACTGCCTGGTCACAGTCAGGTCTGCACTCATTGCTCACCTCATGGAAAAGGTTCACTTCCACATGCCTCTGAGAACAATGGGCTGCTAGATGGGCGCTTGCTGGATTTGGACGTGCTGTCTCTCAGATCTGGTTCCTGTGTTGATTACACAATGAAGAGACAAGTTAATAAGCTACAGAGTCGGGTCAGAGAGCCAGTTGGGTCAGTTTATTCAGCAGTGAACCCCATCATATTGAGACAATGCAACTGTTTCATTTGAAAAAAAGGCACGGAATGAGAAAGTTGGGGGAAGGTAGAGGATATCTGTTGACTTGCCCTCTCCCAATTTGTCATTTAAACAAAAGCCTGGTAATCAGATGAGCAGTTATGGCAGGATGATGGGAAGGGGGTCTGCAACAAGAAAGTGACCAATACTGAATAGTTTTGATGATTATGTGGTTGTCCCTTTGGCTAGTTACTTGGCTTGTTTATCACTGGATAAATGTACTGGTGGGTAGGTTTGCCAGTTTGTTTTTCAATCAATCAATCAATCAATCAATCAATCAATCAATCAATCCATCAATCAATTGATCAATCAATCATCGATCAGATCCAAGCAGCATGGAAAGACCAAGACAGAGCAGGGGTGTTATATTTTTCTCCTGAAAAAAGAAACAAATGGAATAGTGATATAATAACTAAATGATGAAAAAGACTGGGAGAGCACAAACACACACATGCACACACATGCGTTTACACACACACACACACACACACACACACACACACACACACACACACACACACACACACACAAAAGGAGAGAGAAACAGTGTAAAGGATCCAGATGTTAGGCATCAAAGCCTGCTCTAAGAGATAGATACTGAGACGGAGGGTGGAAGATGATTTTTTTCCCCCCATACAATGTCTTCATTACCAATCTGATGACACACAAGTGAAGGTGGGATGAAAGTCATGTGGCAGAGAGTACTGTTAAGACTACGTATTATTATTATTATTATTATATATTATATACTATACATAGTGCCTATCCACCCATTTGAGACAAAGCTCTAAACACTGTACAATCCTCACTTCCCGTTATACTAGCAGCTGCCTATCTGGGCAGATCAATGAAGAGCTGCCCTGCTGGCACTACACTGTGTCATTTCCCCAGTCTTGCAGGCTGTCAGTCAATCCCCTTTTCATTCATGTCTTCAGTCTTTCCACACAGAAACATGTGTTACCCATACCAATGGCCAAAGTGGCCCTCTCTTCCAAAAGTTGGTGATGGGACTTTACGTGTGTGAAAAACACGATGTGTGTGCAGAACCTCTGTTTATAGTCTCATTTGAAGGACTATCTTGACCTGACTCCCACTCCTCTCTTCTCCCTACCATTTCTGCCTCGTGAAGGCTCCCCACACTTGGTAAAGATATTTCCACAAAAATTGACAGACTACCTTGCTCAGCTAGATGCACCCAAAACCGTTTCATTCAAATTTCAAACCACTCTGCCACATGTGGGATCATTTCCTGCCTTTGACCCTCTCCTCCCCCTCCACTCTGTAATGTGTAAGCTTACACAAGTCAAAAAATAGAAAAGTTTCCTTCGTCCCCCCCCCCCCCCCCCCCCCCCCCAAACTCCCTCAGCACCCCCAGACACAAGAGCTGTTCACCAATACACTGAAGCTGATATACTGAAAGTGAAACCAAAAGGCACTGTGTTTCCTTATCATACTGAGTGTAGTTATTGTCTTCAGCTAAATATGTCTTCATATATGACAGAAAGAAGTGCCCGTACAGAGAGAAGGGTAAGGTGGGGTGGGATTGATAGTGAAAGCATGGTAAGAAAGGAACATTTTTCTCAGGAAATAAACTCAAACTGTTAAACTGGTCTTCTCTTATAAGTATAAAACAACAGTTTCACCATTTTTGATATGCAAATGGCAGACACAAAGGAGGAGGGGGTGGATTATTACTTCATACTTTCAATGAAAGACTCATCCTACCTGTAATTCCTGCTCATCCGATCGACTGAGCCAGCTTGCACATGATTCTTCGCATCAATATTCACCTGTTTATGGCAACAATCACCTGCATTCAATGGAGATAAGATAGGAAGAAGGGGAAAGAAGGCTGTGTAGACAGAGTAGGTGGAAGGAGGATGGTGTGTGTGTGTGTGTGTGTGTGTGTGTGTGGTGATAACTGGTTGATGACATGGGACTGGGAGGAGGTAGAAGGGGGCCTGGGGGCAGACAGATGTTTCCTTTGTATTCCCCTTAGATAACAGCTTCCTGTCAACATGATTTCTTGAAATTTAATGGCATGGTATGATCCCATGTCATGCAAGAACAGCGTTATTGTTAGTATTTTTTTTTTTTTTTTTAAATAACCAAACAATCCTTGTCATTTGATGAAAACAATAGTTTTTTTATGGAAAGTGGTGTACAAAAGAAATTTCCAGCTCCTCTCTGTGAAAAAAAGAAAAGTTGGTTGTAAAATAAATACTTGTCAATTTGTCATCACAATAAATAAACAGAATAGAAGAAAATACTAAAAAGTATGCAATCACATAAGAAGTGAAGCATTGTTCAATAGAAAGGATTTGCATATAAACCCCCAAAGGAAAAAACTTTTTTTTTTTTTTTTTTTTTTTTTTTTTTGTTTTGTTTCAAGGGAAGAGAGTCAAAGGCAGTGCTCAGAAATCTTTCACACTTTTATTTAACGCTGCACAGAGAGAGAGAGAGAGAGAGAGAGAGAGAGAGAGAGAGAGAGAGAGAGAGTTCAGGACCAGGATAGACAGACAGCATGGACAGACAGTACTTTCTTCCATCAAATGTTGGGGATTACTTAATGGAAGTACCCGTGCAAACAAAAGTCTAGAGTCTCTATGTTCAAACCTCACTAAATTAAATACATTCCATTGGAAGGAGATCTTTTCGTCAAAGATTCAGAAAGTGCTCAAACTAAAAGATGCCAACTTGTGTTTTACATTAAAATGTTTTTCCTACACTTTGAAGAAGTTCGTTTATATACTTAAGCACTTGCACTTTCACACACTCTACCTTACTGGAGTTTCGTCAGGATTCTTTCCCAAGCCCTTCAATTGCATCAGGTACTGGTCCAGTCTTTCACTAGATCTGTACTACTCTGTCAGTCAGTAGCATGGGAAAAAGGCGCGCCAACACCTAGGTAGTGGCAGTTAAAAGTTCCGGTGTGTGTACTGAACCTTCCTAAGTAAAACCAAGGTCTGACATTCCAGGCAAATCACAAGCCCTTTTTTACTATTTATACACACTCTGAGTGCTCCTCACCTTGCATTCATTCATCAGAAACGTTCACACGCAGTCAGTCTGTAGTAGAACTGTAAGTTCTTACCGTGCCAACCGTAAAAGGATTTCTCCAACACAGATTATATATATGCAAAACTGATTTACCAACACTCTGGTACAGGCTCACTTCACTTTGTTCCGCGATATTTCAGAGTCTGTGGTCTCTACTAGTGTTCCAACGTCGTTTTGGCCTTGATCAGTTTATGTCAGTTCGCGCGCGCAAGCTCGCGAGAGTTGTCGACCTTTGGTCATGACGTCCCAACACAATGGCTACACACCGCAAGTTTAACTACGGCTTCGTCTCGACATTTTTTTTTTCCCCACACACTCCCCCCCCCCCCCCCCCCCCCCCCCCCCCCCCCCCCCCCCCCCCCCCCCCCCCCCTCCCTCCCTTCCCCATCCCAATCCGTGGCATTCAACGTATTTTCGCCAAACATGTGTACAAAATACAGCGAAATCGTATGGATATATGACATAGAGAAGTCACATTTGAAAGCGAGAGAATGTCAAGAGTATGGTATCCTTACACTTGAGATTAGCAAACAAAAAAAAGCAAACAAAAACAGTATTGGAGGAGAAGGGCGAGATGGTGGATGGTGTGGGGTTAATGAACCCATATGAACAACTGCATTCAAAGTGGATGATTGGTGAGAGAGAGAGAGAGAGAGAGAGAGAGACTCTGTGTGTGTGTGTGTGTGTGTGTGTAGACAGGGGGAGGAAGTAAAAGGGGAACATTAGATGGAGCTGTGGATGATGGCATGGGGGTAGGAATGACTTGGAAAAGGACAGAAAGGAGGTGGGGAGGGGAGAGGACTGGGGCAGGAGATAAGTGGCGTTTCCAGGATTTAAACATTCCACATGAGCCATGAGGCTGCTTCATGTGCAGGACCGTTTAGCAAGATTACCTGTCGTACCTTCCTGTGGAACAGCTTATCATAAAACTGACACTGCCTCTGGTGGAAGACAGTTCGGCAATATCACTTTTTGTATTGTTCCTGTACAAGAGCAGCTTTCCATCAAAAATTTTACACCTGTCCTATGTATTTGAGAGTGGGAGGTGGTGATAGGGGATGGGGATGGGTTGGGATGGGGATACAAAAGCAAATCTTTAATACTATATCTCTGAAATGTGATTTCATATGGGAAGATATCACTTGGTCTTGTCTTCTGGTATTGTTACTCTCTCTCTGTAAAATATGAATTAAGTTGCAGAGAAACACGTACACAAATGTGTGCACACACGCATGGGCAGAGAGAGAGAGAGAGAGAGAGAGAGAGAGAGAGAGAGCTGAAAGAAATGGGCTAATATTTGACAGAAAGATCTTGCACTGGAGCCACACAAAAGGAAATCTTTCCTAGTAAGAACTGTTTAAGTTGTTTTGTTTTGTTTTGTTTTTCCACCAGATAGGAAAACAGTAAAGGAGGTGTGAATGGAAATCCCTCTCGATTTGGTCCATCAGCAACACTAAATGTGACACGAGAGAAAGAGAGAAAAAGAAAGAGAGAGAGAGAGGGGGGGGTGGGAGCCGAGGCAGAGAACGAGTGTGTTGGGGTGTCTCAACTGCCTTTTTTTCTCTCTGTCGAATGTGGCTGATTTTTTTTTCTTTAAATACCTGCACAAATTTTGCGGCCCACTTTCAAAACCCTACCATAACCATCCAAGGTAGGAGAGAGGAACTCGTCCTATCTCAAAAACAGACGAAACAAACAAACAAACTTACCTCTGCAAAGACAAGAACTTGATGGAATCTTGGCCATGAGGTATGTCAGCCAAAAAACGTCATTTGCGTATATTTCATTTCTTTCACAGTTTCATTTATGGCATGTTACAGGCTTACATAGCCATGGCGAAATGTCACAGGTTGCCGTTGTTGCACTGCACCACTGACTGGTTGTCTGGTAGACAACATTGATTGTGAGTGTAATTCACCTGCTTCCTTCAGTGCTTGGTTTTCCGTCCCTATTTCTTTCTAACTTTCATAGGCCTTGAGTGCCGCAGGTTTAGTGGCTCTAGTGCTGACCAGCTTTCAGTCGCTGTCCGTGTGTCATGGCGGCCATCGTCACGTGTTTGCACGAATCGTGGGCCGCCCATTGGCTAACGATGACAGGTTCAAGACATGCCGTTCAGCAGATTAAAGAATGTAGTGAGATGATTTCACACGTGAAGCAGCTTCCAAGCATTCAGAAAACGAGGGAAATACAATTAAAATTAAGTCACTTTGGCTTTGGACAACGTCCCCAATGATTGTCAGGATCCTTCTCTTCGTTCTCAGCCGTGAGGGAACTACCGGACTGTTCACTATGGAACACGTGGCCTGTGTCACACCTTCCTTTTTACCCGGCAGTTGGCAGAGAACAAAAAACGTCTCTCTCTCTCTCTCTCTCTCTCTCTCTCTCTCTCTCTCTCTGTGCATAGGTGTGCATTTGGTCGAAGGGTTAGAGGACAGTGTTGGTGACATGAGGGGAAGGGGGAGTATGGGGCTGGGGGTGGGAGCAGAAATCATGTGAAAAATTCGAATAAGCAAATGCTTACTTCAGATATCGAACATGTGATGTGATTTGTCTGTTCTACAATCACAGGAATCTGAAATTTATTTTAGATCGTTGTGATAACATGTCCACAGGACAAATTACAGTTATTTTGTTCATTGCACACATGAGCCGAAAAAAGTTTATGACGCCTAAATATCGTAGACAGCAAATCTGTTTCAGGAAGGGGGGGGGGGGGGGGGGGGGGGGGGGGTCTCCAAAGCCTCTAAATACAGAGAAATCGTCACTTCTCGAGATCGTCTGCAATTAACCTATTTCATGACTAAATCCTCTGAAAACTCTCTCTCTCTCTCTCTCTCTCTCTCTCTCTCTCTCTCTCTCTCTCTCACACTCACACACACACGCACGCACGCACGCACGCACGCACACACACACACACACACACACACACACACACCTCTCTCTCTCTCTCTCTCTCTCTCTCTCTCTCTCTCTCTCTCTCTCTCTCTCTCAAAATTATCTGAAACGTTGCAAACAATAATGACAAACATGTTCACAGACTTTGGGTAACAAATGTTCGCTTATGCTTGTCTAAATATCATTTGATTATGTTTGGGCAAGTCAGTGTGTGGGAAATGTTCATGGGTTTATACGTTGTTTCAAGCAAAGGCTTGTTGACTGTAGATGGTAAACTCTGTCTGATCATATCCAAACTTATAGATTCAGTTTGTACAGAGCTTTTTGCAGTGAAAAACCTTATTTACATTTAGATATTGATAGGCATCGAAAATATATTACGACTAGATTTAGGCTTGGAATTTCTTAGTTGGTAGAAAGAAACTCGTGGAGAGCGTGGCAGCAGAGAGTCCTCAGAAGAGAAGCCCCCTTCAAGCGAGTGTTTCGGCCCTTATTTCCAGACACTCTAGGGGGGTTGAGCCACACCCGTTCATGACTCCGGATGTCCCTCTGCTGCCCTTTTTTTTCCCGTCTTGAGACGAGCCATGGCTGGGATTCGAACCCATGCCCTTCTGGACATGCTCATTTCCACTTAATGACTCGCGCACAAACCACTGAGCCACAGGGACACCTGATATTTGTAGGAAAGTTAAGCCTTATGAAGTTCACTTTTGTTCCTTCTTGACCAGATCCAACTTGAACACCTCTCTACCGCTTCTGCCATTGCTTTCAGGGCTCTGGTTTTTTCCCTCCCTGCAACTGAGAGCTGTTTCATGAGGCTGTATGCAGACGTTCCACAACCCCCCTAGCTCCAATTTCTAGCCTTAAAAATGTTGCGGGTGCTTTTGGAGTCCTGATTTTCCCTTTTGTGGTGTTGGTACTAGCCCAGACTACTTGTACAATCTCTTTGAGCACTTGGTTGTGCCTCCATGTGTACCTTCCTTGAGCCAGGGCTACTTTACATGAGCTTAGGACATGCTCCACTGTTTGTTTTTCATAGCAAAGGGGGCACTCTGATCGTGAGACTTTCTTTAGCAGATCCAGCGCCTCTTGAACTTGCCATTTTCTGCGTTTCAGATGGGCTTGATTGCTTCCCCAAACCACCTTGTCCATGGTAGTCAAGCATGCTTTG
>JADBJO010034996.1:0-12800 GCA_016801955.1 Conus betulinus
TCATAGTGATAACAACCGTCCCAAACCATCGGTAACTCTCACTTCGCTTCGTCCACACAGCATTGACACGAAGTGGCCACACCACAGAAGCTAGTCTCCGCATGGTGCAGGGCCACCAGCATCCATGGGGATAAAGTCTGTGTCGTGTAATACACCAGCTTTTGCGTTTTACACTGCCAGGAACCGAGTTCGCGAAACTGCGGCACATTGAATTGCAAAAAGAGGAAACTGTTTGAAAGGGCGCATTATCAAAAATGAGCAGGTCAGACCAGGCCAGAACTTGAAAGAAAACACTGGAATGTGGATGCCGGAAGACGAAGCATGATCAGAATAATCATAAGATTTCCGATATTCCGAACAATATTCCGTCGGCTGCCCTATGTCCATGATCCGGGCGGCGATTTTTCCGTAGGGTCTGTACAGAGCGGACCACTGTTCTATGTTCAGATGGGTTGAGTATTCATTATTCTAAACATGTAGGTAGAGGATTTTGACTCCGGTTGTCGTGTCAGGGTCTGTTTCGTGTCTTAACTGGGATGGGACTGCCTTGCCTGCCCATAACATTTGCAGAGGATTTGATGACATACATGCCTCTGCATTGATGGTAGATTTGTCAACACATTAACTCAGAAATATGAACGCATCTGTTACAGCATGCCGAAGAAGGAGGAGAGACAAGAGAGAGCGAGAGGAGAGATGGAGAGAGAGAGGAGAGGAGAGAGAGACAGAGAGAGAGGAGACGAGAGAGAGAGAGAGAGAAGAGGGAAACATACAGACAGACAGGCCAGGCAGACAGACAGATGAAGACACAACACGTCGGTGACAGAGCGAGACAGACAACAAACAGACAGACAGACAGACGACAGACAGACCAGACAGACAGACAGACAGGTAGACAGACCAGACGGTAGGGCAGGCAGGCAGGCAGATTAGACAGTACAGATAAGCAAAGAGTATTTGAATTGTTTGGTTTCGTGACCTGTCGTGTGTTACATTGTTGTAGACTGCAAAGGTGTGTAATGTGTTATTTTGTGTTGTGTTACGTTGTCATGCATCGTGTCACGATTTGTAAGCAGCGCTGATTTGTAAGCGCTTACAAATCGGCGCACATTGCATGACTCGTAAAACCGCCAATTTGTAAGCAGCGCCGATTTGTAGAGCGCTTACAAATCGGCGGGCTAGTCCCCCGGCGGGCGTAAGCGCCCGGCCGATTCGTAGCGCTGCTTACAAATCGGCGGGTGCGTTTTGTAAAGCGCTTTTCAAACGGCGGGCGCTTTATATCCTGTTTCTTGGATTAAAACGATAAACTGTTATTACGTTTTTCAGTGATTATTCCTGCAATTTTGATGACTTTCTATTTCATCAAAACGGTGGACTGAAATGCAGTGTGTGTGTGTGTGTGTGTGTGTGTGTGTGTGTGTGTGGTGTGTGTGTGTGTGTGTGCGTGCGTGTATGTGTGTGTGTTTGTGTTGTGTGTGTGTGTGTGTGTGTGTGTGTGTGTGTGTGTGTGTGTCATGTGTATGTGTGTGAGTATATGTGTATGAATATCAGTTTGTGTATGTAAGCCTGTGCATATGTGTGTGTGTGTTGGGGGGGGGGGGGGGTAGTAAACAGTCTATTTCGTTTGCCCTGACTCGCCCATACAATCAAATTTCGAAGTCGAAAGCAGAGGACATTGTTGACATGTTTTTTATTCATATTTTTTTTTATTTCTGTAAACGTTACATGAATGACAAAGTGAACTAGAACTGCTTGTTTTTTAAACGGAATTTTGGAGCACATTTTACAGTCGATAATATAAACACAAATTTCCACTTTCAAATGAAAACAAAATCGTAACTCAGCTTATATATGCGTGAAGAGACTAGTGCAAGAGAATAGGGAAAAAGTTAAACTAGTGTGGCAGTTTTCCTACTTTCACCAGAATATTTCACTTAAAAGAATAGATATGATTGCCAGACACAATCAATAAAAAGACAATGCAGGAAAATTATTCGTGGATGCTGAAAGTTATTTGTAAAACAAGCAAAACAAACAAACAACTGCCATTTGCATGTTTAATCAAAATCTAGAGGTGGACAGATGAAAAAGAAAACAAAACAAACAAACAAAAAATCATACGCTTCCTCCCTATTGGAATTGTGTGCATCAAAGCAAAGTTAAATCATAATAACGCATCTTCGTTATCTTTTATGGCTGCAGTAGGATAGTTGCCCATTTTGATACATAAACTGCACTTGTAACGAGCATAATTTGTTTAATTTTACAAGTTGTAATGGACGAATTCCAGACCACTGAACATAAATGTGATAAGTAACGTATTTTCATGTCTAAACATGTTGAATACTTGGGCAAGTTAATGATCCTCACCTGCAAAATATCGTTTTAAAAATTGCTGCACATTGTCTTCAGTAGAGTCTAGAAAAAAAATGCACAGACAGACAGACAGACAGGCAGACAGACAGACAGACAGACAGACAGAGAGAAACGGACAGAGAAACAGAGTGAGAGACAGAAAGAGAGAGAAAGAGAGAGAGAAAGACCTCCCCCCCCCCCCCCCCCCCCCCCCCCCCCCCCCCTAGTAAAATAAGTTAGGCAGACTTGTCTCTTTTCTTCATTAGAGTGCTCCTCAAAACGACGTGTGTGTCAGTCCGCCATCTTGATGAGCAAAATAGAAAGTCAGCAAAATTGCGGGAATAATCACTGAAAGCGTAATAATAGTCTATCGTTTTAATCCAAAGAAGCAGGATATAAAGCGCCCGCCGTTTTGTAAAGCGCTTTACAAAACAGCGGGGGCTTAACCCGCCGATTCGGCGGTTTTACAAGTCATGCAAAGTGCGCCGATTTGTAAGCGCTTACAAATCGGCGCTGCTTACAAATCGGTGCTGCTTACAAATCGGCAGGTTACAATGTATTGAGTTGTGTTGTGCAACACTTAGTTCAGTCATGTTGCGTAATGTTGCGTTGTGTTGTGTTGTGCTATTTATGGTTGCGCGTTCTGTCGACGCGTTGTACTGTGTACTTTCGGTTGGACTGCATTCGACTTGCACTGTGGTGTGTTGTGTATGGCTACTGTGGTCAGAATGGGTAGAACGGGTGGGGGTGGGTGGGGTGGGGGGGTAGAGACGGTGTCTTCAGAGCGTGTGATATTAAAGGTATTCTCGCCGTTCTCGCCGATTTCGGCCAGCGATTCTTTCCGATTTCAGATGTGCGTAGTATTTCTTGTTTGGTTGTTTGTTTTGTTTGTTGTTGTTGTCGTTGTTTTAACCTAAGCCTGGTCCAGCATTTCAGCGCCAGAATCCCCTTTCATCCTCCATGTGTATGGCATCAGGCATACCTGTCAAGCTCTTAGGGATAAAAAAAAGAGGAATGGAGGTTGAAAATGTTACCAACTATAAGATTAACTCTTCAACTAAAACAATGTAAACTGAGAATGAGCTGATTGGTCAGCTTTGACTCTTGACTCAAACAGTCAACTATCAAGTTGTATGGAGGTGAACAGTTTTGCGTCACTGCACTCGGGGTGGGCAGTAAGTGGCATACCAGTCGTGTGGAAAGCACTCGAAATGCGCCACACAGGTATGCTATGAGTAGATTTATCCACTACTTAAAATCAATGGTCAAATCAGATAGTATGGAGTGTATCTGTTAGAAGTTTGAACCAAGCTGCTTGATATCACAAGAGATGTTGTGCGTATTGTTATGAATGGAATGTGTTTGAAACCTAAGTGAATTTTCATGTTGAGAAGTACAGGTGGGCATTTTGAGGAGAGAGAGAAATTGAACCGTGGAAAACATGGCCACAACGTTAGACCATATTGCTTAAATTCCTAACTTTTCCTTCTTGTTGACTGGACGCTGAGGCACGTGATGGGCGAGAGAAGCTCGCCGTTTGTAGGACAGGTGTGTTACCGATCTGTATGGCAGACCAGGATTGCCAGACAGGAGGTTACATGGTCTCATGACTTGAGTCAAGTACAGATGGACAAATATTTATGGGTTGAAAGAGAAAACGTGGTGTTTTCCGAGCGACCAGTGAATGGTCATCGATGTAGCGAAGACACAATCCAGAAATTCTCTTTTTTTTTTTTCAAAATCTCCACCTGTATTCCTCAACATGAAAGTTCACTTCGTTTTCAATTCATTTACTTTATGACAATACATTTAACATCTCATATGATGACATTGGTTAACAAAGACCTTACTTAAATAGATGCTCTGGGAGATATCTGTGTTGGTAATGGTCATGGGATCAGACAATCTAATCTGAAGACGTTGTTACTCGAATATCGCATTTGAAGCTTTACTAGAAGGGGGTGACAGGTTTGCTATATCGCACCACTGTTATTGCACATACTGACAGCTTTTACCACGCAACACCGTTACATTAGATGGAGACAGTGGGTAACCAATGCCGAGATATACATAGTAGCAAGGCTATATAAATTGATGACAAGGAACCGTAGGCGCGTGTGGAGAGAGAGAGAGAGAGAGAGAGAGAGAGAGAGAGAGAGAGAGAGAGAGAGAGAGAGAGGAGGTGGAAGGGAAGGGAACCCCTATGGTAAATATCAATACCACGTGTGTGTGCGTGCGTGCGTTGTGCGTGCGTGCGTGCGTGTGTGTGTGTGTGTGTGTGTGTGTGTGTGTGTGTGTGTGTGTGTGTGTGTGCATCTGTGTACACGCACATGCTCGTGTACACCTTCAGAGATTGTTTGTGCAACTTTGTTTTTGTTCGAAAGGCGTGGTCGTAAATCATGCATATGACAGATTTATTTCACAATATTATTGCACAATAGTAAGACGTAGGTCTTGGTGACTGCATATAGCTTCAGAGCCTGAGAGAGAGAGAGAGAGAGAGAGAGAGAGAGAGAGAGAGAGAGAGAGAGAGAGAGAGAGAGAGAGAGACTGACAGACAGACCGACAGAGACAAAGCCACAGAGAGAGAGAGAGAGAGAGAGACAGAGAGAGAGACAGAGAGAGAGAGAGAGACAGAGACAGAGACAGAGACAGACAGACAGACAGACAGACAGACAGACAGACAAACAGACAGACAGAGGCAGAGACAGAGATAAGAAGATTATGATGATGATGATGTAATCGGCACGGTCTCTAACCAACATACAGTGAAAAGAATTTAAATTAAAGCGATCTTGAAATTGTTTTGAAAATATGGCCTTTAATACTTTACGTAAGAAAGGATAAAGAAAAGATTTAATTCTCTGGAATGTAAGTTCAAATTCTAAGGGAACACAAACATTACTTTTAAAAAGTATGACCTGTTACGAATTTCTGTAAGAAACCGGGTAGCTAAACGTTTTTTTCTTTTTTTTTTTAACAGTTAGGTTCCCTAGCTTTGATCAATGAAAAAGAGAGAGATGATACTCCCTACTTGTGTGTGGTGGAACTAAGCAATATCTAGGTACTGAACTAACAATCAAATACGCTCAACGTTTACGGTGTGAAGAAACGATCAGGACATTAGGTGTGAATCCAGCTTGGGCTGCGCATCATCGCAAGTGCGTATCAAACAGTGTAGAGGTTATACACTAAATTTGTCAATCGATTCGCTTCAGCTGGCTCAGAAGAAAAGTCTGCATATGATTTTACCTAGGCCAGGTGTTTCAAAGGCTCTAAGAAGGCTTGTTCGTGACATCTCATATCGCTTTGTATGGAGGGTAACGCCATTATTCATAAAGTTCATGAATTTGGATCATTCAAATCTAATCATGTGGAAACGAAGTGGGTTCCATGGTTAAAGTGGCCGGTGCGATGGCTTCCGAAGTTAACGGTCTCGAGATCGAACACTCGTGGGAACGGATTTGTGCGGTCTGAAAACGCTTCCCCCGATTCAGTTTAGAGTTGGTCAAAGTGGGAGAGGAAAGGGATGGACTTCGCATTTCACAATGTTGTTCCCCATCACACTTAACCTCTGACAGTTCGCTGCCGATGTGGACAATGGGCTGCTAAAAGAAGAAAAAGATACACTCAAAGGTGCGAGTTGGACCCAAAGAAGTGCTATCCTCAACTGTCGAGCCAACAAGCTGGAAGCTGTTAGGACATAGGATTTGTTTCTCACCCAACTATGTAGAAAATGGACTGCCTCAAGAGTCAGGTGAGCCAGCAGAGCCCAGAGCTCAGACCATCAAAGGATGACCACTAGGAGCCCTGGTATGACTAGTTGAGAGAAGGTTAGCAAAATGACACAAAGAAGGAACGGAACAAACGAGACAGCTACAGCTATTCCTGTAAGATCTGACAGTTCTACCAGTCTGACACTGACCAGTCTGACCACCCGTCCCACCCGTCTAAACCAACAGCAACTAACTATTGATATTCTGTAAGGTTCAAAGCAACGAGGGTTGTAGCTGTTGTTCGGGTACTTTTCATTTTGTAACATGTTGCTGCTACACAAACATAAGGTAACTGAGTCTCTCAGAAACCAGCAAAAGATACGAAAACGGACCACAGAAGAAACACATATCGAAACCATGAGAAAATAAGTGTCAAATGGTCTGATTTAGTACGGAAAAAAAATCTATTGGAAATATACAGAAGCTTGTATACAAGTCTTCGTTGGAATTTGATTAAGACCATGTTCATAGGTTTATTAGAACTTTTGTGCGACGTTTTCAGAATTTTGTCAAGATCTCATGAAATGAAAGCATGCCTAAGAACGTGTTCATAAATGTGGGTCGTCGTGTTTGAAGTAGCTCTGGCTTGTAAAGTAAGGACTGATAAGTGCTGCTGAAAGATGTATGGCTTGTACAACACGTTCGTGAACCTGATGCAGAAAAGAATAACAACAAAGCAACAACTACAACAACAACAACATCAACATCAGTTCCAGTATTCTAGGTGTTTTAATGTGTGTTCAAACGTGATACAGCTGACAGACGTTTTGCAATATGTTTGGTGTTTGTAATGTCTTTTTGGAACATTTCAATGCACATTTCAACGTGATCTAGTTTACAGGGGAGGGGGGGTGATGGGGGGGGGGGGGGGGATTTTCTCCATGTTTTCCTGCGAAGCAGGTCTATCATTCACCTGAACCTATACGTCACTGGACGGATTGGCAGAATGATCATAGACCGCCCCACCTGGCGAAGCAGTATCAGCCGACATGCTGTTTCTGTTAAGAACAAGACAGCAGAGGTACCTCCAGCTCAGGGTTACCTCCTCCTTATCTTCAGTGCCCGCAGACACACTAGTGCCCGGGGGCCGGAATAGCTCAGTGGTAGAGTGCTAGACTCGTAATCTTGGTGATCCTGGGGCTGCGGGTTCGAATCTCCGCCGGGCCGTTTCGGTACAGTTTTTTTTGTTTGTTTGTTTGTGTTTTGTTTACCTCGGAGTTAACAATGCTTCTGACTCTACTTCCCATACAGTCCTTCCAATGAGACTATAAACCGAGGTTCCGTGTGTGAACGCACGCATATCATCTTGCACACACGTAAAGTCCCATCACCCACTTTCGAAAGAGGTCAGTTTCGCCGTTGGTATGGATGGCACGTTATAAATAGCATGCACCCTGTGCATGAAATGGAAAGAATAAAGGAAATAAAAGAAATTGAATGAACGACATTGAACGATATTGTCTGGATGACATAGGAAACGATTGAATGAAGCGCCAGCTCTTGAGTCGGCACTACCAGGTAGGCAGCCCATTGTGCAAACGTGTGTGGATTGTAAAGCACCTAGAGCTTGGTCTCAAGCCGAGGATATAAGTATCCATCATCATGGTAATAACAACAATGATGATAGTAATAATAATAACAATAATAATAATAATAATAATAATAATAATAATAATAATATAATAATAATAATAATAATAGTAATAATAGTATGTACGATGGAAAAAGGTGCTATTTTTTCCCTGTTATTTCCGGAGCAGGTCTATCATTCACCTGTTCTGAATCTCTACGTCACTGGATGGTATGGCAGAATTATCATAGACTGCCCCACCTGACGAAGTGGCATCAGCAGAGGTGCTGCTTCATATCAGTACAAGAAAACAGAGGCTCACAGGAAGCGTAAGGTTACTGTTACCGCACAAAATGTCACCATTGCACAAAATGTCATAGTGACATTTTGTGCAGTTATTCACATTTGCACAAATTTACACAAAATGTCACAATTGTGACAATGTGTGCATCCGTATGCCTTTTTAGACCACTGCTGCTCTCTCTTATCTACTTTTCACAAGAAAATGTAGCTTGTTTTGCTCTTTCATGGTTTTCTTTTGCTTCTTAGGTGGCACCTTTGGTTGGTTTTTTTGAAAACTCAACAAACATACTATGGTATTGCACACCAGCCTTTTTCTGGTATAGCATTCTTCTTAAAACCGAAAAGGCAGACGAGTCAAACTACCACTTTCCGCGGTCACTGAGGAGAAACAATCAGGTTTCGAAATACCGGTATCTGACCAGGAGTTATATGTTAGTGAGCTTCCTCCCCATTGGAGACTGTCTCCCGCTTTGAAGACTATAAGCTTGCTGAAGGTTCATTTTGAGAAGCATTTTTTATTCCCCATTCACCCACTCAAGCACATACTGTCAGTTAGGCAGAATCATCTACCACTGCAGATATGAAGGCTTATCACCCCTCTATTTCTACAATCTAAGACATAAGAGCAAGCTTTGTTTATAATTCAATATATATATATATATATATATATATATATATATATATATATATATATATATATATATATGCATATAGTCTGTATTCACTGCACATATGTACGAGTGACAGCTCAGACGAGATGGCCCATGTTTGTTGATGAGGCTAATAGAAACAACATGATTTGTCTTGATTCACATGCTCATCTCTTGTGCTCTTTGTTAGTCTTGAGCAATTGTTCTCATAAAAGTCCGTACTATGCATAATATGTATGTAATTCTAACATGTGTTTATAATTGTCCATTTTTTTCTGATACAAGTTTTAGATACATTTTGCTGTTTTCTCCATTTAGAGAGCACAGGATTTTCTTTATTCTTCTGACATGGGAGCAGGTTCTTCTTCTTCTTCTTCTCTTCCTCCATCTTCTTCTTCTTCTTCTTTCTTCTTCTTTTCTTCTTCACACACACACACACACACACACACACACACACACACACACACACACACACACACACACACACACACACACTCTCTCTCTCTCTCTCTCTCTCTCTCTCTCTCTCTCTCTGGATGATATGTCATTATTTGTCTATGTTGTATCTTCGTGTCTTTCCCTCTATCTCTTTTTTTTTTGTTTGTTTTTACCTTCGGTTTATAAGGTGTGTATACATTTTTTTTCGGTTTGTCTGTCTGTCTGTGTCTTTGTACACAGCATCTCTCTGTTCCTTGTGGACAAAATTGCAGATATTCCATGGATAGGTTCCATATGACCATGGGGTGGTCGTAATGTGAAACATGCAATCCTTCGGTACATTTCAGTGATACACACCTACATACACTCAATTTGCACGCATACAAACACTCATAAGCACGCAACCAGGCAGAGAATAGCAATAGTAATACACTATACCATGTTTCAAACATAGTATGGACGAGAGAATTCTAACTGCAGTGCTTCTGGAAGAGAAATATTTTGAGATTTAATTTGAAGACAGCTAGAGAGTCAGAATGTCTTATGTTCAGGGGAAGAGAGTTCCAAAGCTGAGGGGCATAGACAGAGAAAGAACGATAGCCATGAGTTTTGACGTTTTTGTGACGCCCTTCGCGAAGCAGACAGGAGCCAGAAGAAGAGTGAAGAGTGCAAGAAGGAATGTAGAGACTTGCACGTTCAGACAGATAGGAAGGTGATGAGCCAGTTATTACATTGAAACATGTAAGATACAAAAGTCAATAGTTGGAGAGTGAAAGAGAGCGAGCGAGCGAGCGAGCGAGCGAGCGAGAGAGAGAGAGAGAGAGAGAGAGAGAGAGAGAGAGAGAGAGAGAGAGAGAGAGAGAGAGAGAGAGTTGTGGCAAAAAGAAAAAGAACAACACAAAACGGACACGAATGAACGAACTTAGTAGTAGTCTACTCGCTTTCTTGAAAGCGGCGGTCTAACAAGACTGACAGAGGTTGTGACATTGTATGCAAGAGTGAATTCGAAAATGGGGTATAGTTGCACAAATTGTCACAAACTGCGAGTTGTGACATTTTGTGCAGTCCTTCACTGCACAAAATGTCACAACTGGCGCAAAATGTCACAATGGTGACATTTTGTGCGGTAACAGTTACCTCCTCCTTATCTCCAGTGCCCGCAGTCACGCTAGTGCCCGACTTGTAATAGATCCTTCCGTGCCCGCATCGGTCTGATCAGCCACACAGTCGGACACACCCACGCCCAGTCCTCCTCATCGTGGGGTTCCTGGTCAGCGTCAATCAACTACGATAGATGAATGGAAGCAGAATGATCATGACGAATGCTTAAGGAATAAAACTGACACCTGGGACAAGCAGGTTGTCATCACCGGAAATTTCCCTGTGTGTTAAGAGAAGGTAATGAAACTGTTCATTAAATGACAGGTTCTGGGCAGTAAGACTAAGGTTTTTGTTATACCTTTTGATCGTTCTTTCTTTTCTTTCTTTCTTCTCCCTCTTAATTTCTGTCTTTCTTTCTTCCCTGCTTTCTTTTCTGTCTTTTAAAATTTCTATCTATCTATCTATCTATCTATCTATCTATCTATCTATCTATTTTAATCTTTGTCTTTTCATACATTTATCTACTTATTTATTTACTCATCATTTCTCTTGACGCATTCATTCTTTCATTCATTCAGTTGACTTTACGGCCACTCACTCAGACAAAGGACATTTATGCAGTTCATCTGTAATTGCCAAGCATATTAAAAAGAAAGTAGGCAACTTGTGCATTTCTGTGTCTGCGGCTTTAGTTCAGAAGCATGTAAGCAGACTTTTAAAGTTCTGTTTAAGTAGAATCATCTCCATTCAGCGATAGCCATTCTCAACCTCACCTTTAGTGGCAGCTTTCGCTATATACGTTATGACCATAGCAAAACCAGCGCTACTAATACTGTCATTGGTGGGACAGTCCTGTTCGAATAAATGACCCTGACACTCGTATGTTTGTTTGCGGAGCTGACCTTCGTGAGTTCAACCTGCACGTCGGGTTGAGTTTGTTCGGCTTGGAAATCCTGTCAGTCCACCCAGCAGTGCATGGGTACGTGATTATGTCCGGGGGGGTGGGTGGGTGGGTGGGTGAAAGACGGTTGAAGAAGAGGACGGGCTCCACCTTCAATCAGGACCTTAAACACCCCTAAAGTCATAATGTTACATAACAAAACTGATCTGAACTTGTTACCATTCAATACAAGTGAAAGTTAACGGCAGTGTGGCCGTATAACAGTATGTGACGGGCAGCATGGAAGACTGTGTATTGTCCAGCCTCAATCAGTCATGCCAGTCAATATACTTCCAGGGTTTCCGACCAGAACGATAGATTTGAAAAGGAAGAATAAGGGCTGAGATACTGTTCTGTTTGGAAACCCTTCGTCCACACAGCATTGACACGACGTGGCCATACCACAGAACCTTCTCTCAGCATGGTGAGCGCCACCAACATCCCTGAGGATAAAGTCTGTGTCGTGTACTACATCACCTTCTGCACGTTACACTTCCAGGAACCGGGAGAACTAAAACATGACAGACTGAATATTCTCTGCGGAGTAAAACATTCAGTGTATCTATGACCAGTGCCGGCAGATCAGAACAGGCCAGGATTTCGGGGGAAAGTGATTAGAATTGAATGGCAGAAGGCGAAGCATGATCACAATGCTAAACCAATTTCCAAACATTTCAAGCACACTCATGTGAGGATTACACACGTTCCAGAGCAGATTGGACTTTTTTTTTTTCAATAATTCGCATTGATAATACCAAATATCTGTGTTTGAAACAGTTTCAACACTCTGTTGTTCGACTGTAGCACAGTATGGAAAAACAGAGATACTGGATTTATTTTAGTTACCGTGTTAGAGTTTGTTTTAATGCATGAGATTGTTTTGCTCATCTCATATTTGCAGGTGATAAATTGACCCACATACCAATGATAAAAGTGAGAGTAAGTGGCAGACCTTCATATACTGCAGTCACTCTCAATGCCATTTTGTACGTTATTCAGTGTTGACATTCTCATCGGCCTATTTTATTTCAAAGAGAGAGAGAGAGAGAGAGAGAGAGAGAGAGAGAGAGAGAGAGAGAGAGAGAGAGAGAGTTGTTATTCTCTCCTTCATAACTCAACAAAAAACAGAGAGAAAACTGGAGACAAATGATACGAAATCCGAAACTTCAGTCTTCGGACTTTAGTGTAATGTCGCGTCGGGTGCCAGTGAGCTTTTTGGAAACTGATAAATTTCTGTTTTTCTTTCGTCATAACCAGTTCACAGACAAAAATAAGAGAGTCGTAGCTTCGTGTGTTTCGTTTTGGAATCGATCTATTAAACAAAATGAATGTAAAGTGAATACGAGTTCGGCAAGACAAAAATGAATGGTGATATTGATATTGAAGAAACCGATCATTCCAGTGCCAAGAAGGTGATAGAAACGTTCAGCACGCGCAGATTTCTTGTGTCTGTGGATCAATACTGATAGAAACGTTCAGCACGCGCAGATTTCTTGTGTCTGTGGATCAATACTGATAGAAACGTTTAGCACGCGCAGATTTCTTGTGTCTATGGATCAATACTGATAGAACGTTTAGCACGCGCAGATTTCTTGTGTCTGTGGATCAATACTGATAGAAACGTACAGCACGCGCAGATTTCTTGTGTTGTGGATCAATATGATTTT
>JADBJO010034997.1:0-12799 GCA_016801955.1 Conus betulinus
ATAAAGGAAGGAAGAGAACACCTCGACTCTAACTACATGGTCCATCTCAGCAATTCTCACCATGGACATCGCATCTCTCTCTCTCCTCTCTCTCCTCTGCCTTTACCTGCCGATCCACCTCAGCCTTCAGTCAGCCTTCAGGATGACTTGGCCTCACACGCACAGTCATCCCATATCCATGGGAACCAGAGGTCCTGAACTTGCTGGTAGGAACGCTGAAACCCAGGGACACCCAGCTACAGACATGGTGGCCTTGGAGTCACAGTCAGAGTGGGACAGGGGGGAAAAAATCACATTTAGGTCAGTACAAACAAGGAACGAAGAGTGACTTATGTGTTCAGAAAAAAAATGGCTGCCGGATGGAAACGGCAGAGGGATTATGGGTGGGGGGAGTGAAACGATGGGTTTGTAGGCCGTGTATCTGGTTTAGTGGAGTGGTATGATATATTTGTGACGGTTGTGGTTAAGGTGGGATTAATAATAGTGGTAAGTGGGTGGGAGGGGGGGGGGGGGGGAATATATATGTATATATAAATTGATAATAAAAAAAATTAAGCATATATAGAAAGGATAGTAATGATAGTAGTAGTAATTATAACAAATAAATAGATGGATAAATGAAAGTAACTGTAATTTAAAAAAAAGAGAAAAGAAAATAATTAAGTGAATAAATAGATAAATGATTGCACTGGGTGAGGAAGTTGGTGGTAGTAGTATGCGTGGGTAGTTGTGAAAGGTGTGTGGGTAATGTTAATAAGGGAGGGAATGGGATGGAAGATTAATGGGTGATAAGGTATAAATGGGGGGGGGGGGGGGGGAGGAGAGTAATGTGTGTATGTTGGGGGGGGGGGGGGGAGAGAAGGAGAGCTCATATCTCTCCATCCCGTAGGGGGTATGGGTGTGGGAGGTTGGGAAGTTCATGCGAATAGTGTTGTTGAAAAGTAAACAATGGGTGGGATGATGTTCATTGTAACAGGTGAAATAATGTGTGGGCATTAATATGCTGATGTTGGTTGAGAAAAGATAGCAATGATCAATGAAAAAATAGGGTATCAGGTGTTACACACACACACCACACACCACACACACACACACACACACACACACGGACACACACACACACACACACACACACACACACACACACACACACACACACAACAAAGGGGTGTAGGAGGGGGGGGGGACCACATGTAAAAGTATTCTGGGTGAGTTATGATCATAATGAGACTAACTGTGGAAAGTTTTTCACACACATTCACACACACACAACACACACACACACACCACACACACACACACACACACACACACACACACCACACCACACACACACACATATATATATATATATATAACTGCATGGAAATTTTGATTTAATTTGGGCCAACGATTCCTTTGAACTGGAATAGAAAGTGCGAAAAAGCATCAATCAAACACCGCAAAAGTGTCCTTTCAAAGTTCATTCTGGTAGAAAATAAGGTCACATGAACTTGACCTTGACCCTGTGTTAACAGCAGAATGTCAGTATCTGGTGTGACCACCTCGAGCATTGATCACAGCTGTGCACCTGCGGTACATCGAGCGCACCAGAGTGTTGGTCTGCCTCTGGGGGACTTGCCACCACACCTGGCCCACAGCGACAGAAAGCTGAGCTGCTGTCTGGGGTCTGGGGTTGAGCTGGTTCAACTGCCTCTGAAGGGCATCCCAGAAATGCTCTATTGGGTTAAGGTCGGGAGAACGGGCTGGGGTGAGGCAGCAGATTGATGTTGTTCTGCCTCAGGAAGTTCTGCGTAGCACGGGCAGTGTGCGGCCTTGCGTTGTCCTGCTGAAACAGGTTCTGTGGATGCCGCTGGAAATGCGGCAGGACGTGGGGCCTCAGAACTTGGTCGATGTAATGAACAGCAGTGACCCGTTACCACGTCCTGGACCCACATTCTGGAAGATGACTGGCCCAATACGGCGATCCATGCCGATAGCCCCCCAGATCATAATGCTTTCACCACCCCATGGGTCCCTTTCGGTGATGTTGGCATCCGTGAAGCGTTTCCCCCCGCTCTTCTCCAGATCCGGATGCGGCCCATCGCCTGGGTCGACGCAGAACCGGCTTTCGTCACTGAAGAGGACTCGGCCCCAGTCCCGATGGCGCCAATGCACGTGGATCTGTGCCCACTGCAGACGGTTCTGGCGATGCTGGAGTGTAAGGATAGATCGCCGGGCTGGACGCCTGCATTGGAGAGCAGAGTGTTCAGTTGGCGACGCGCGGTCCTGCTGCTGATTGGCCTGATGGCGGTCTTGGGCTGCTGTGGTGACCCTCGGCTGCCGCTTCTCGGTCTGTCATCAGTGGTGTTTCTTGCTTGAAAGCGGTCCAGAAGGCGGTAGATGGTGGAAATGTGGACTCTGAATGCGATAGCGACCTGCCTCATTGGAATCTCGGCCTGCAGTTGACCCCGTTGCTATGCAACGATCTTGACGGGAAAGTCTCGGCATTATGTTGGCACCGCTGGAAGGGATAATTTGTACTTTTGGGGGGTTGGAAATTTATAGCCCCACAATCGGGGCCACATTGAGTTGCAATTCACATTGATGCACGTGGCGTAGGTAGTC
This sequence comes from Conus betulinus, assembly GCA_016801955.1. Taxonomy (NCBI): domain Eukaryota; kingdom Metazoa; phylum Mollusca; class Gastropoda; order Neogastropoda; family Conidae; genus Conus; species Conus betulinus. The sequence continues at coordinate 2,608 of JADBJO010034997.1, forward strand.
CACATGGCAAATGCACTCCTCGTGCCAAAAACGCTGACCCAGCAACATTCACCCCCTGTTACGAGGTTACAACCGGCCAAGACACCACGTACTGCTAATGTTGCACGTGCCATCGACATTGCTTACGTCCTGTTCACAATGTGAACAGTCGTGCACTGTCTCTATTTTTCGCGTTTTTTATGCCTCTGAGTATATATATATACACTCATTTAAAGGAAGAAAAAAATCATCATTAATCAGTCGCTGATGGGTGATGATCATGTGAGATCAACAGTACTATAGGAAGGTTTTTTTGTTTTTCAACTAACGTACTTCAACAGCGGTAGAAAGGCATGTACATGTGATATTTTCTGTCCAGCCTTCTCATAATCATGACTGACACCTCTATTCATTCTGTTTTTTTTCTTTCTTCCCCCCCCCCCCCCCCTTGTTTATCTGATTATACTCTGTTTTCCATCTCATAAAAAAAACAAAAACAATGTATCAAGTTCTCATAAATTATTTCAAGTGCACATAAGAAATGTATCCGGTTGGGCAACACCAAAGTTTTTATGACTATTATCGATCCGAATGTCGTGAGTTGTCTTTTTCTCTTCCCATCCAGCCAAGGGATTTTAATTTCCTCTTATTACTCTTCAAATTGAAATCCAGTACTTTGTCTACAGTGGTTGTAAATTTGACTCCAAGCATTGTAAAGACTTCAGGATCCCAGCCAAAGGTCCTGTTCTCATCATGTACCTTAGTGGAGAAATTCGTCATGGTGACAGTCTGTTTAACGGTTGCTTCCTCATTAGCTGTCTTTAAACCTGACATTAATGGAAGTTGTTCTAAGAGCTTGACTGCTTAACCTTCTCGAATCCAACTGATCGAAGACATGTCGCTAGTGGAAGACATCGAATACAGCCTGGTACATAAAATGCAAAAATGTTGGAGATTTTTTTCCCCCCAGTGAAAATGTGTCCTCATGGCTTCTTGTGATAAGTTGCCTATTTCTACTGTGTTTGGATCAGCCCAGTACTGCTTAAACTTTAATACACCTGGATGTGATCAAGTACGAGCCATTATCGAGTCCCGTCTCTATGACTGGGTTCTGGTTGAAAAGGACAGTCGGACGATGAGAGCCTGGGTTTGCCAACATTTTTCTTTGTATTTCTTGAAATCTGTCATTTGCTTTTTTCTTTTTTTTTTTTCGTTTGTATTCTTTTATTTATTTAGTTTTCTTTTTGCATATCTTATCAACGTTTTGTTAACATGTGTGAAAAATAAATAAAAATGAAAGTATAGATATCGCGCGCGCGCGCGCGCGCGCGCGCGCACGCACACACACACACACACACACACACACTTACACACGTGCGCGCACACATAAGCATACACACGCATGAGAGAGAGAAAGCGAGAGAGAGAGAGAGAGAGAGAGAGAGAGAGAGGCAGACAGACAGACAGACAGACAGACACAAAATGAATAGTAAAGTCAAAAAAGTTTATTTTGGCAAAGTTTTCCGGCACACTATTGCATCATATATCTACGCAAGCAAGCACGTGCGCGCACGCCTGCACCCACGCACGCACGCTCACACACACGACACACAGACAGACACACCAATACAAGCGCGCACTCATGCATGTACGCACACACACACACACACACCACACACACACACACGCACACGCAACACGCGCACGCCCGCGCGCGCGCGCGCGCGCGCACACACACACACACACACACACACACACACATACACTCAAACACACGAACACACACGCTCGCACGCACTTACGCACGCACAAACTTCTCTCTCTCCCTCCCTCCCTCCCTATCTCTCTTTCTTTCTCTGTCTCTCTCTCTCTGTCTCCACACACACACACACACACACACACACACACACACACACATATATATATATATATATATATATATGCATGTGTGTGTGTTCTGAGATTTTCTCCCCGTGAGGGAGTGGGGAGACCCCCCCCCCCCCCCCCTCCCCGATTGTCAGGCGGTAGATTTCTGTCCGGACGAACACAACGAGGCAACGAGTTGGCCGCCGACGTTATGAGTTCAAATCTCCCTTGACACCGAATGTCATATCCATGATCACTGCCTGTATGGACCTGTTGGCGTTTCCCGTGGTGCGGGTGAAGGGCCAGATAACCCCTCCCCCCTGTCCCCACTCTCCTGGGGGAAGTGGTGGGATCTCCTCTGTGGCTGTGTCCGCTGTGGTGGAGGTAAGCCTTCAATGGGAATGTCACCAACACAGTCAACTTGGACTATCACAGCAACTGCAAGTCAACTCAAGTGTAACAAATGGGTCTACTCCCTTCTCCTCCCCCTCCCCCTCCTCTTTCCTTCAATAAAAGCGACTGCAGTCACCCTGCTGGAGGGGAGGGTGGTGGTGGTCGGAAAACTGAATCCCTAAGCTAAGGGGGAAAAAACTAACAAAAGAGAGAGAGAGAGAAAGAGAGAGAGAGAGAGAGACAGAGACAGAGACAGAGAGATGGAGAGAGAGACAGACAGACAGAGAGATGGAGAGAGAGACAGACAGACAAAGACAGAGACAGAGAGAGAGACACACACAGAGAGAGAGAAAGAGAGACAGAGACAGAAAGACAGAGAGACAGACGGAGACAAAGAAGAAGAGAGAGAGAGAGAGAGAGAGAGAGAGAGAGAGAGAGAGGACAGAGACACAGCAGAAACAGAGACAGATAGATCGTGGAGTCCAGCAGAAACCCAATCCTCAATGTAACAGACATTCCCTTCTGTCTGGGAAACCTACACCACTAAAGTCTCCATGATGTTTGGGCCTCCACGGCTTGTTGGCGCCACGGGTTTCAGTCTTCATTCCTCCCCCCCCCCCCTCCATCTCCCCCCCCCCCTTAACCCCTACCCCCCCCCCCCCCCCCCCCCCCCCCCCCCCCCACCTTCCCCCTTCCTGCTCTCCTTAACCCTTTCTACTCTACGTTCTGTACAAAGTCACTATGCAGCCCACAGGCTCGGACGCCGTTAGCGTAGATTGCATGTCTCTGTCCATTGACGTCAACAACATTTCATGCACAGTCCCAACTTGGGTTGGCCTCCCTTTTCGCTGTCCTTCTCCTCGTCCAGGCTGGATACTCTCCCTTCGTCCTGCACAACACATCAGAAGGCCAAAAAGACACTTAGCATGATTCACATCATCGTAAGGGCATATGCGATAATTTTCAATGCATCATGATCAACAGTAAATACAACACAATAAAATACAATACCATACAATGCAATACAACAGAGAATAGCACAATATGCATTAATGCAATATGGAACATGGAGTTTAGTACAATACAGCATGGTACAAATTAATGCAATATGGTACAAATGAATGCAATATGGTACATGGAGTGTAGTACATACAGCACGGTACAAATTAATGCAATATGGTACATGGAGTGTAGTACAATACAGCACGGTACAAATGAATGCAATATGGTACATGGAGTGCAGTACAGTACAACACGGTACCAATTAATGCAATATTGTACAAGGAGTGTAATACAATACAGCGCGGTACAAATTAATGCAATATTGTACAAGGAGTGTAGTACAATACAGCACGGTACAAATAATGCAATATGGTACAAATTGATGCAACATGGTACAAATTAACGCAAAGTAGTATGAATTAATGCAGTTAGATACAAATTAATGCAATATGGTACGAATCAATTCAATATGGTACAAATTAATGCAATATGGTACGAATCAATTCAATATGGTACAAATTAATGCAATATGGTACGAATCAATTCAATATGGTACAAATTAATGCAATATGGTAAGAATCAATTCAATATGTACAAATGAATGCAATATAGTACATGGATTGCAGTGCAATACAGCACAATAAAACAATACATATCAGTGCAACCTCATTCAATGCAATACAGTGTAGCTCTGTGCAATGCAACGTAATACAGTATACATGTAATACGACACAAAGCTGTACAACACACAACATGACAATGCAACACAACAGTGCACGACAATACACGGGAATACGCTACCGTGCAATACTCTACAAAACAGTACACTACAATGGAAACAACAACAAAACAATGCACTACAATGTAATCACTACAAAATGATACACTACAATGTATCCAACACACAAAACAATACACTACAATGTCATCCACTACAAAAAATACACCACAATGTAATCCAACACAAAACAATACACCACAATGTAATCCACAACAAAACAATACACTACAATGTAATCCACTACAAAACAATACGCTACAATGTAATCCAACACAAAACAATACACTACAAAGCAACGCGCTACAAAAGTTATAATACTATATGACACATTACAATGCACTACAAAACAATAGAATCCGCTACAAAACACTACACTACACTATGACACATTACAATACAAAACAACACACAATACTATGCAATACACTACAGTTTAGAGCAACGCAATACATCACAATGCAGTATGAAAGAGTTTAGCAGTGTACATTGTACCAGACGATACCATACTACAGCAAACAACACAGCACAATACAATACAAACAGTACAAGACAGTACACTGCAATACAACACCAGTACAATATTATACATCAGACTTACAGGAAACAACTGCAAGGAGGCAAAGTATGACCCTGTCAGACACAAAGGAGAAAAGTCAGTGTGTTTGTACATCTTCTGTTCATACATGTCAAATGTCCTCGGTAGTTCTAGTTCATGATGAACACAGAACACTGAAAAAGGGACACTCTTTACAATGTGCGTATTGAGGTATTCAGCATCTGTGCCAATACAGAAGGAAGCATCATCATCATGGCAATAACATTAACAGTAATTACATTGATGATCTTTATAATAATAATATAATAATAATAATAATAATGATAATGACAATAATAATGATGGTGATGATAGTAATAATAATGATGATGTATCTTTACACACACCGCAATCACTGAAAACAAACGCTACTCTACAATTGCGTGCATGATATATCGATCCAGTTCCTCTGCTACCCTTGCCGCCTCAGTTCTCACCTTCCCTCCCCCAGACCCCCCACCCCACCTCCTCCTCCCCTTCCCCCTCTTCCACACCTCTCTTTTCACCCTCTCATCCATTTTTCCTGTCCCCCACCCCTCCCCTCTTCCATGTCCTCTTCTCTCTGCACACACACACTCGCATCATCAACCTCATTTCAACACAAGCAGGTGACGCGCGCGTGCACACACACACACGCACACACACACACACACACACACACACACACACACACACACACACACACACACACACATTCACATAGAGCTCTAGTCACTAAAGTGTAACATTAGCTCCCCATCTGAAAACTAGAGGAAAGTGTTGTTGATAGAGTGCTTGTTTCAATCGGAGACGTTGTTGGTAGACTACCCGCATTAGTAGGAAGAGAGTTCCAGATGAGAGGAGCCGTGATACTAAACGCTTTCTCATCAACAGTCTTGTAGTTGCAACTACGGAATTACGATGGGTTTTTTCCCCCTTTGACTGTGCGGATAGAACGGGATGCTCGATATGTATGCAAAAGCAGAAATGTATTTGGGAGATTTCCATCCATGATCCCCTGATGAACATCCAACCCATGAACATCCCCCTGATGAACATCCAACCCATGATCCCCTGATGAACATCAAACCCATGATCCCCTGATGACATCAAACCCATGATCCCCTGATGAACATCAAACCCATGATCCCCTGATGAACATCCAACCCATGATCCCCCATTGACCATCCAACCCATCATCCCCCGATGAACATCAAACCCATGATCCCAGGCAATAAAGTGACGACAGAGGTCCTGAGAATAAGCCGACGAACATCCAATCTATGATCCCAGGCAATAAAGTGACGACAGAGGTCCTTTGAATAAGCCGACGAGCATCAAACCGATGATCCCTGATGAACATCCAACCCATGATCCCCTGATGACATCAAACCCATGATCCCCTGATGAACATCCAAACCATGATCCCCGATGAACATCCAACTCATGATCCCAGGCAGTCAAGTGGAGATGTGCGACTCCAGACTGAGCTCCAAACTGCTCAAGAAGTCAGAGGGGAAGAAATGCATCATTATAAACATCAGACTCACTGAGAAAATGAAGAACGCACAGGAAAACCGCACAGAACAACAGCGTGAGGACAATGAGCAAGTCCCACACCAACAGCACAAAGAAAGCTTTTAGGACTGTCAAAGACTTGACCAAACGAAAAGCCAGAACGATTTCGGTTAACGATGCAACTGTCTTCCAAAGGAAGAAGACATAATGGAAAAGCTGGACGGACTATTGCTGTGAAGTCTTCAAACCAGCAGAAGAAAGGAGACCAAAGTGTGTTCACAGAACACGATTCATCTAATGAGGAGGATTTCCCAACACTTTGTGAAGAAGTCGTCGCTGCAGCGAAATCGCTGAATTAATGTGGGGAAGGCTGCAGGCATCAAACCGATCTTGCAGAACTCTTAAGATATGGTGAAGAGGCGGTCACTGATGTCCTAACTGCCATCGGGAACAAGGTCGGCACACTGGGGAGTGGCTCACGCCATGAGCTCAGTCACTAGTTGTGTTCCCCTTTGTATGACAGGACATTTCCGACGTTGTAAGGCCAGCAAAGCAAGGCAAACACAATAAACAACAAATAAATTAACAAATAGTATGAAAATAAGTAAATTAATAAACAATTAAATAGATATGAATAGATTACATATGTAATACCATTATTGTTGAAGAACAGACCAGATATAACTAAGGCAGAAATCTCATCGAGCAAATCTTAAACCTGCACACCATAGCAAACAGCATCTCTTATATGCATATATACACATACACACATACGCACTTTCGAACGCACGCACACAAATCCAGAAAAACCAACACACTTATCTACACATTTGGCGAGGTTGGTGACGCCTCTACCAGTTTTTTGAGGACGTTTTGAAATAGAGAGAGACGGATTGACCGTAAGAAATGGAGTGAGAGATAAAGGAAGGAAGAGAACACCTCGACTCTAAACTACATGGTCCATCTCAGCAATTCTCACCATGGACATCGCATCTCTCTCTCTCTCTCTCTCTCTCTGCCTTTACCTGCCGATCCACCTCAGCCTTCAGGATGACCTTGGCCTCACACGCACAGTCGTCCCATATCCATGGAACCAGAGATCCTGAACTTGCTGGTAGGAACGCTGAAACCCAGGGACACCCAGCTACAGACATGGTGGCCTTGGAGTCACAGTCAGAGTGGGACAGGGGGGAAAAAATCACATTTAGTCAGTACAAACAAGGAACGAAGAGTGACTTATGTGTTCAGAAAAAAAATGGCTGCCGATGGAAACGGCAGAGGGGATTATGGGTGGGGGGAGTGAAACGATGCGGTTTGTAGGCCGTGTATCTGGTTTAGTGGAGTGGTATGATATATTTGTGACGGTTGTGGTTAAGGTGGGATTAATAATAGTGGTAAGTGTGGGGGGGGGGGGGGGGGGGGATATATATGTATATATAAATTGATAATAAAAAAAAATTAAGCATATATAGAAAGGATAGTAATGATAGTAGTAGTAATTATAAACAAATAAATAGATGGATAAAATGAAAGTAACTGTAATTTAAAAAAAAAGAAAGAAAATAATTAAGTGAATAAATAGATAAATGATTGCACTGGGTGAGGAAGTTGGTGGTAGTAGTTATGCGTGGGTAGTTGTGTAAACAAGAGATTATCTAATCTGTCATGTAATGAAACAGTATTTAATAACACTGCAGCTGAGTACCAAGAAGCGTTACACCAAAGTGGCTATATCAAGCCACTGTAAATCAGAGAACGCTGAAGAACATATATAGGTATCACTGAAAACCAATTTAAAACTAGATATGCAAATCATAAACAGTCATTTAACAAAGAAAGATACAAAAATCAAACAGAATTGAGTAAATATATTTGGAAACTCAAAGATAAAAAAATAGACTACAACATATCCTGGAAAATCTTAAAAAGAGCTGCATCATATAATAACATTTCAAAAAGATGTAATTTATGCCTAACAGAAAAATATATGATCCTATGCAAACCAAAATTAGCAACCCTAAACACTAGGATAGAAATGGTTAACAATTGCAGACACAAATGGAAGTTCCTATCAGCGAGCAGAAATCAAAAAAACACATGAAAAACACTGACCGCACGTGATGGCAGACAGCGAACAATAGATAGTGCGAAAAAGCAATCAAACACCGCAAAAGTGTCCTTTCAAAGTTCATTCTGGTAGAAAACAAGGTCCACATGAACTTGACCTTGACCCTGTGTTAACAGCAGAATGTCAGTATCTGGTGTGACCACCTCGAGCATTGATCACAGCTGTGCACCTGCGGTACATCGAGCGCACCAGAGTGTTGGTCTGCCTCTGGGGGACTTGCCACCACACCTGGCCCACAGCGACAGAAAGCTGAGCTGCTGTCTGGGGTCTGGGTTGAGCTGGTTCAACTGCCACTGAAGGGCATCCCAGAAATGCTTTATTGGGTTTAAGGTCGAGAGAACGGGCTGGGTGAGGCAGCAGATTGATGTTGTTCTGCCTCAGGAAGTTCTGCGTAGCACGGGCAGTGTGCGGCCTTGCGTTGTCCTGCTGAAACAGGTTCTGTGGATGCCGCTGGAAATGCGGCAGGACGTGGGGCCTCAGAACTTGGTTCGATGTAATGAACAGCAGTGACCCCGTTACCATGTCCTGGACCACATTCTGGAAGATGACTGGCCCAATACGGCGATCCATGCCGATAGCCCCCCAGATCATAATGCTTTCACCACCCCATGGGTCCTTTTTCGGTGATGTTGGCATCCGTGAAGCGTTCCCCCGCTCTTCTCCAGATCCGGATACGGCCATCGCCTGGGTCGACGCAGAACCGGCTTTCGTCACTGAAGAGGACTCGGCCCCAGTCCTGATGGCGCCAATGCACGTGGATCTGTGCCCACTGCAGACGGTTCTGGCGATGCTGGAGTGTCAGGATAGGTCGCCGGGCTGGACGCCTGCATGGAGACCAACTGTGTTCAGTTGGCGACGCGCTGGTCCTGCTGCTGATTGGCCTGATCCCGGCGGTCTTGGGCTTGGGCTGCTGTGGTGACCCTCGGTCTGCCGCTTCTCGGTTCTGTCATCAGTGGTGTTTCTTGCTTGAAAGCGGTCCAGAAGGCGGTAGATGGTGGAAATGTGGACTCCGAATGCGATAGCGACCTGCCTCATTGGAATCCCGGCCTGCAGTTGCCCCGTTGCTATGCAACGATCTTGACGGGAAAGTCTCGGCATTATGTTGGCACCGCTGGAAGGGATAATTTGTACTTTGGGGGGTTGGAAATTTATAGCCCCACAATCGGGGCCACATTGAGTTGCAATTCACATTGATGCACGTGGCGTAGGTAGTCCACATGGCAAATGCACTCCTCGTGCCAAAAACGCTGACCCAGCAACATTCACCCCCTGTTACGAGGTTACAACCGGCCAAGACACCACCACGTACTGCTAATGTTGCACGTGCCATCGACATTGCTTACGTCCTGTTCACAATGTGAACAATCGTGCACTGTCTCTATTTTTTTCGCGTTGTTTATGCCTCTGAGGATATTTAAAGGAAGAAATAAATCATCATTAATCATCGCTGATGGGTGATGATCATGTGAGATCAACAGTACTATAGGAAGGTTTTTTTGTTTTTCAACTAACGTACTTCAACAGCGGTAGAAAGCATGTACATGTGATATTTTCTGTCCAGCCTTCTCATAATCATGACTGACACCTCTATTCATTCTGTTTTTTCTTTCTCCCCCCCCCCCCCCCCCCCCTTTGTTTAACTGATTATACTCTGTTTTCCATCTCATAAAAAAAAAACCAATGTATCAAGTTCTCATAAATTATTTCAAGTGCACATAAGAAATGTATCCGGTTGGGCAACACCAAAGTTTTTTATGACTATTATCGATCCGAATGTCGTGAGTTGTCTTTTCTTCCCATCCAGCCAAGGGATTTTAATTTCCTCTTATTACTCTTCAAATTGAAATCCAGTACTTTGTCTACAGTGGTTGTAACTTTGACTCCAAGCATTGTAAAGACTTCAGGATCCCAGCCAAGGTCCTGTCCTCATCATGTACCTTAGTGGAGAATT